>JARACY010001210.1:0-63894 GCA_029255725.1 Scrobipalpa atriplicella | reverse complement strand
TGGAAATTCCTATTAAGCAGCTTAAGCCTGCTAGACTTAAAACTTGGAATCGAAGGTGTAAAAACATAACAAGATATAACTTACAACTTTTTGTAAACAAGCTACCTTATATTTTAAGGGGGCAAATAAAAGAGTGGTCAGCTATTCACGTCCCCAACAATATGGCCTGAGCACGTTCCAACACAATAACCAGAGACCGGAGTATAACAGGGTACCGCAGGTAGGTACCTACTACGTGAGTCGCCTATATTATAGCTAACTTACATCATACAAAACACAACAACTCGTGTTTCAAAAGGAAAAACATAATTGTTCCTCTTTGACAAGGAACTGAGTCTTGTTTCTTCCTAATGCTTGTTTAAGACGGACAGATTTGAACATGACGCTGAACTAATATTTGTTGAAGAAATACACTTGCGAAGGTAAATAAATCCCACGGATATAAGGTAAAATTGACTTTGGCGAGAAAAAGCTGAGCCCACACGCTCCAAAAAACCATTGCATGTTGTGCGAAATTAATGGTATTTAGTTAAGTAAACAACTGGCTTATTAGCTAATGTAGTACACACCTACTCGACATTTTGGACTGTAGCCACAACCACGACTGAGAATTGCATTGTATTTTTGCGTCGACGACAGACCATTAACCACACAATAAAATTCGGGTCCACTTAGAAGCAAAACACGAAATTCGTGTCGTGTTTGCTAGAACAGATTTGTAAAGGACTTTGCTGGTACCTTAAAAGCATTATATTACGTACCAGTTTAAAAGAGAACGGCTCGGATAGATTCGCAGAAACTAACAAGGAAAAGGCAAAGGTAAAAACATAATTAGAACGACGACTTCGAATAGAAGATAAAAAAAGGAAGAATGTGTACGTTTACTTGAATGCCGGGCGTAATCAAGAATGTATGATCATAGATCAATAATTTCCCAATAACATTTTTCGTGTAATACTAAACAGTTCAGATAACAGATCTAATAGATAACCGACAAGTATTATGCAGCAAATTATACTCCCGATAAACGATTAGATAAGTCACATTCAGTTTTACGGAGGCATTACAACGATTGATAAACGATATTCTTCGAAATCAGAGAGTAAATTCTTTTGGACTTGAAGACAGTAAAACATGACTTTACAAAAAGATTTATACCGGATGAGATCTGGCAATCCAGACATCCTGCTGGCAGATGAACTGAATTCGCGAGGAGACCCATTCGTAACACAATGAATAGTTGTGACGAGTGATCTATTACTTCCACATAAGGTGGTAATCCTTCTTAGACTAGACAAGTAAGGAGTGTGCGCGGAAGTTTTCTAAAAGAAGAAGATAAGTTTGAAAGTGGCCAGTTATCTAGATCACTGATTTGAGAATTCGCTAGCGCTAGCTCCCAACACGCCTTTAATCTTCTGTGATCTATCTAGATGACTTGGTTATACTTATCCACTTTCTGTGCGTTGTTTTTGCGTCAACGAGTCTACAGGTCGTATCCATTGCCGTATCACTTGACGTCATTCCCGTTATACCATGTTCACGTACTCAGGCACACTAGTTGGCAGATGTAGTATACTCTGTAACCGGAAGCCGCCTACGCGAAGGTATCTGTGTATTGACAACGCATGGAATCCGACACTAAACACGATAGCAGTTGATGCGGCCCCGTGACATTCTAGATTCCGTGCCAATTTGGTTCACTGTCATGATTAGTCATCGGATTAAATGATTCTATAAAAGTAGACTTTCCAAACTTGCACCTTGCCGACGCAGCTGTTTCAGTTTGCGAGCGGATTTCGCTCTATGACGTAGTAAATTGAAGCACACCCGGCCTTTCTATTAAGTACACGAGGGGTTCAACTGTATAATGACTGGCTGGACCCTACCCGCAGGCCGGCTGCTGGGTTTATCTGACAGATAATCATGACGATAGCAGCTAACACGTGGACGGACTCGATAAGGATAGATATAGATGCGTGTAGTTGCAGCTGTGTACTGGGTTTAAGAGTCGCAACGATCTTCACCGAAACGGAAAAGAATTTGAATATCGGTCGTGAAGTCTGGAATAAATTTAGTGTTACGCTTTTCTAATTATAATAGCAAGTGAGTGTAAGCTTTTCGCGTGGGCGGTGGCTGTCCCTAAAATAGTCCGAGTTGGCATCGGCTGCAGCCGCCTTGCGGGGGTGGCAGATAACCGTCTGTCTCTGTCTCTCTTGATGAAAGTCAATTGGAAAACTATTTTAAATTAACGGCTTCACGTATTTGTAGAGTTTCCTCAAACCGGAAGTCCAAAGTTCTCTCTCTAGGCACTGAATTCTACTAATTTGCCAAATTTTTAGATTTTTATACGGTGACGACATGCAGTGCAGCATTAGGAAATCCTGATCCTGATGGAATTCATGACCAAAACTGTTTAATAAATGGTTCCTAATAATGAATAAACAAATTCCCAATATAAGAATCATAATTACTCAGATAAAAATGAACAATAGTATTCCTAACCCACAATCAACAGAAAGACCTTGAAGAAACCATCGTTCGAACGAATCGTTTTCTGTTCAAAACAAGGTTGACACCGGGCCTGTCGCACCTGGGTGCAGCGAGTGGGCGGGCCACTATCTCCACGTTTTGAAACACAGAACCAACAAATAATGAGACACGACTCCTAACAACTCTTGAGTAAGACATCATTGTGGTGCAGACCGAAATGTCCTACTCAATTTGTTTTTGTTCTGAATACCTTTTTGAAATCGATTTCACGTTTCGATCGAAAAATTTAATTTTAGAAATCCATGATAGAGAAAAATGAATTTGTTTAGCAAAATAATTCAGCATGAGTCCATCAAATCGTGTTCCAATAACAGGTGGCGCATTATTAAATTTGCAATCTATAATCTTTTCATTATGTTCATAAAAAGCTATCGATATTAGCTCAAGATATTTCCCTCAAGTAAAAAACTGGACCGTTTTAATTAAGTATCTACCAGTGAAGGGTCTATAATTTGTTGCGTCTATATGTTCGGAATATCGTAGAGAACCGGTCCACTTAATATGATATTATTGACGTGTGCTAGAGTCAATGCGCGTGATTCTGTTCGGTGACGTATGCGTGTATCATCATTGTCACTTCTTAAAATTGTGTGGTTTTAAACAAGACTCCTGTGACTAACCAGCAATTGATTGGTTACACAAGCTTTACTTGGGAACTCCCAAAAACTTTCACTTCTGATTCAGGTTTTGGAGGATGTATTCTTGATTGTTTATAAACATACAACGATTCAAAGTTCGTTGTCTTTTTTTCGGGTAACGGTCATTTTGTTGGATAGTGCTTTTTCTAAACCTCGTTTGTGATTTGCTGAGTGATTTGCGTGCCTCTATAGCTGTCAAAATTGTGTGTTATCGATTGATTTTCTTCTGTAAACATTCTTCATAATTTGATAAATCATACTTAATTTGCGGATGACACAACATTTCTTTATCGATGCCATCTAACTGGTGTTTTAGTTGATTATTTACATCGCGGGTCGTCCGTCTAGTCTATGAACTGGAAAGCATTTTCGAATGTTGTACGCCGACCCGCGCGCCGCGATATCACCCGCTTAGAAAGTTCCATTTCTCCGACCATTAAGTTAATGTAAATTTATTCTAACATCATCGTGTCGTAGTTCATATTCAAGGCCGTTTATATTTTGCTTCGGTACGCTGTTCGAAGTAATGGCACTTGCGTTTTATTGATTCGGTTTACTAATTCGACATCGGTCGTTTACTTCGTAGGTACTCATATTGAATTGATAGTAAGTTCTGAACAAATGTTTTTTTTAGACGTAACGTAAACAATCCTCTTCCCAGCTACGACATTTGACACCGCGGAAGTGGTTGGTGTTATAGTCAGTGAATGAATGAATAGAGTAGAGGAGTAGGAAGCCGTTGAAATTGTGGCAGGGAAAAGGTAAGCCTGATTCAAATGCTTCAATTCTTTAAACTTTGAAGACTCTAATGACGTAAATAAAACTGAAATACGTACTGAATTAGTGCTACACTAACATAATTTTATGAATAATAACTTCAAGAAAGATGTAACGGTATATTTCACGGACGCATTCATGGAAAACATATTTTTGTTGAATTCCAACAGAGTTGAGGAGCTGCAAATCACCGGCATTCACACGAACGGTTTTTGAACGTTTGCCAGAAACGAGCTAACAACGACAAGGAAAAAATAGCCTTGTCAAATGTTATGCAACTGATATGGAATGATACAACGTCATCATTATGATCAAGTTCAAAATCTAGTCTGTCCCAACATAAATGAAATTCACACTAATAGCATTCACTAGGATTCTCTGAATCGGGGCTCTTTGGATATTCGCAGAAACAATGGCAAAGAAACCACAGCAACACTCAAACATACATTTAATTTGACATTTTGTGTCTCACCGGGAATCGAACTGAATATCGAAGTACATCACGAGGATGCTACGTTATGGCTTATCGGAAGTCAATAACCCCGCATTCACAGAATTATGCGAAAGGTATGCCAAGGTGATAATTCTTCGGCTTAATGACAGGGCTTTTAGCGCTCACACAGGGACCCGAACAAATGCGGCAATGGGATTAACAGGGCAATAATCATTTAAACGATTATTCTTACTTTGTCTTAAGCCGATGGTATTCTTAGTATAGGAACTATAAAATGCGTACATAATGTTACAGTTCCAAAGAGTACGCATACTATGACTTCAATGACTCGATCATTCACGGTAGTCAAGTTTCTGATAAGAGCGCGAGTTAAGCCGCTGGTTATTTCTGACCTTGTGGCTTCATTAATTAAGACTATAATACCGAGGTTTTAATGCATGCAGCCCATCATGCCGGTGTGGGAGAAGATGGAACATGTAAATTGTTAACCAGTTTAGCTCGTCCTCACCACTTTCACGGCCGATTTCTAGTGCAACCAGACGCGGATCTCCTTGCTTTTAATAAAATGTTGCTCATAGACAGCATTCACATTCTTAATTAGCGATGCATATAGCTTTCCAAAGTGCATGTCGGTGGAGGTGACATCATTTGATAAATTACGCAGAATATTTATGAGTGGAAAGTGAACATTGGTTTTATCGTTGGGATTCTTCGCTCATGTTTTGGTGTCCTGAGATGTTGTCGTTGTTGATGCGTTCTAGTGACCCGCATAATGTGGAAGACTGTCTCCGTCGGTCACACTGGTCGTTCGACTGGTCGGGCGACTTTTCTTCCGTGCAGACGGTCGTCTTGGTAGGCGCGACATTGACCCGCCATACTCGTCGGCCAATGCACCGGTGTCGCAGGCTCTTTGTTTATATCCTGTAGGCTCGCCGCACCACGCGACGCATTGTTCAATGAACATTATTGGCTTGTACGTAGCGTAATAGCTTCGTAAACTGCATTATTACTACCGTACGTTGCCTTTTCATTGTTTCAGGCTTTGATATTAATAATAAAAGTTGTCATATTTCTTTTATTTTATTTACGTCAACTGTCTTGCTTATTAGATCACGCATAGAAACAGTTACAACAACTGTTGCTGTAAATAAAATAGAGGCAGGTGTAATAGCAGACGTAACCAGCGGTTGTTCTCATCAGAAGAATAGACATTGTTTTCTTTTTTAGGGACAACATTCTAGTTAAGTGTTGATTGTGAGCCTTAACCGATTCCAAATAAAAGTGTTCGCATGGCCATTAGAGAGGTGCTTTCGTAACTCGTTAATGACATTCCACTCGGGTTGAGCTCACAGGGTGCGTCAGAGCATTCGTCACGGAACTGCAGGGCTTCAAAATAGCGACATTCAAGATGCATTTTACGTAGACAAGATCCCACAAATTTCCTGAAATATGGGATTCAGGGTGACGCAAAGACGGACGCCCGCGCTTTCAGCGGCGCCTGGCTGGACCCATTTTAGGACATGACTAACGGAAATTCGACTCCTCTCGCTCTGGCCCGCTCCCTCCCGTGGGACGCCGCGTGAGTGTGTCTCGCTCGCACAAAGCTCCAAGAAATCTTTTAATAGTGTCCACGGCCGCGATCTACTTTCAACTAGCGGCGGGAAATAAGTAAGGTCCAACAGTGATTTTTCAAAATTCGCGCGCATTGATTTAATTTCAACTACCTCATCTAAATGTTTACGATGTTTTTTATGTTAAATTATTTATTTATAATTGTTATTTATGCTTTTAGTATCAAATTTTGAATAAAGTTATGTTGGGATATAGCTACATGGAGCTTTTCTTTTTAATGAAAAAATTATAGTTGTTTTTCTATTTGATCTAAATTTGATCCTGTTAATTTGTCTAGCTCGGTGATCTGTTGTAGACAGCTGTGCACTAAAAATAGATTCATAATCTGTTGAATATAAATCCGCACTAGCAATTTATAGCATAGTGACTCTGATCAGATGTAGTAACATCATATTGGAATGCTGTATAGCTGAATAGAAAGGACCTTTATCGCGAGCTCAGATAAAAACTAAAAAAATGTAAATACACAAACATGACTCACGATTTCACGAACGAGATAAGGTTCTGTCGATATAACAACGTTACGATTGGCACGCGTGTTGACTAGATTTTCTATTTCCTAAGCTACCCCTGCCGGTCTGTCAACATTGTGGAACTGACCTTTTTCTGTTGTTTCTCCCAAGCCGGGTCTAGGAGACCCTCCCGCTCCCACTCTTCCTCCTGTTCCATGTACCCGTCTGGGTACCCATCATAGTTATTCATCACCCCGTTGTCCATCATCATGGTCACCGCACTGACCGTCGATTCGGTGTTCGTTCGAGCCTATGACCGCGTATCGCGTGTTGTTAGCTCCGCGAATTGCAACAAGCAGCTGGCCGCACGCCCGCTGCAAGGAGACTGGCACGCGAGCGCTGCGCGCGGCCGCGTTACGAACTTCGCTGACACGTTCCGTTTCACGTACGCAACTGTCAGTTGCGTCAACCGCATTGATGCTTGTGCATTATTCATTTTGAACTTTAATAACTTCTGTTTCATCTAAGTTACAAGTTGTATTTATAATTGATGATAAATGACTTACTTGAATATAGGTACCTACCTTAGAAAGTTAAACTCTGTTAATAGGTACACTGTTAAGATTTCAGTTTCTACATAGGTCAGGAATTTGAAAGTCAGAAGTCAGGAGTTTGAAGGTCAGGAAAATGTACAGAAGTAAAATGAGTAAGCGGTAGGCAGGCAAAGCGTTATTAATACAAACCTAACATAATTGTATACCTACTTACCTAAGAATAAAATTCTGAAAATGTGCCCAGTTGTAAATAAGTTAGTCCAGATTATTTATGAACGGAGTTAAAGAAAATGAGCCAGGTAGTAAAAAGTTTTTATCCGTAGTTAACAAACTAACAGCTTAAGAAAAAATCAACATCGTTTTTTTTACAAGAAGTAGGTAAATTACTGTTTTATAATCCATATATTTTATTGAGATAATAAGACCTTACCTGCATTTTAATAATGTAAGAAATATTTGTCCAAATTTTTTTTTTCATAATCCCGTTTTACATCGATCCGCATCACGCCACACCAACCACCAATATCGCTTGGGTCTAATTCTCATGCATGGCATTGTTTGTTAATTAAACTATTAATATTTCTAATGCCGTAAATTATCTTTCGAAAGACTATAATTCATTTTAATATAGGTAACTCATTTCACATACTAGCATGAAAAGGAACGTTGAATTTTTACCAGCTGTTGTTCGAATAATTCGAGCAACGCGCCACCTGGCGGTAATGGCGCGGTAATTGTGTGTAGGTATTTCCTGAAGGACCACTAAATAACCACTAAAATGTCACTCCTGTCTGCGATTTGCTGTTCAGGGTTGCTAAATAGTCATAAAAGAGTCAAATAAATGCTTTAAAATTTATAATATTAGACTAGGTACACTAATGCTGCGAACGCTGAGTACGATAGATACGATTGTTCTGACCTTTTATATAATAAACACACTATTATTAAGATTTCAGAATCTTCAAGATTATGTTGTTTTGTTAATTTTAAATTCTAGTATTAAATTCGTTCTCTAATTTCGTCCTCTTTATTCTTAAATTTTATTAAATGCTAGAATGCTGGATATTATAATCCTTTCGATACCTTCGAACCATCTGCTGCTCCTTTTTATCTTATTTAACAAGAATATTTTATTCAGTTTAAAAAAAACTGTTGATTCATAACAATAAAAACGTAGGTATATAATAGAAATTATTATAAATTTAGTTATAACAATGGAGCAGAGCTGTACTTTAAAAATGTCTAAAGGAAGAGGATCAAATAAATATAAGTCACAGTTGTCAATACACAAAAAAATTTATTCACCACATAAAATTTCTTTGAACAGTAATTTTGCTCATGCAAAATAAATAACACTTTATTCATCATAGTTGTAGTTTATAATATTTTCTTGAAGTTCTCACATATAGTTATTATGTTTAGCAATATACACGATCACAGGAAGGTAAAAATGTCGGAATAGAAAACTTATATATCCATCGAAGAGTTGATATATACATTCATTGGTGTTACTACAAATTAAAACTAAAGTAAAACATTATACAGTTGAGTATTAATTAAGGATTGTAACATATAAGTACTAAATATCTATATATTTAAGAAAAGTTTGTAGCTTTATCTTCTATAAATCGAGAAAGAATTGAATACTCATCATCAACAATCGAAGATTTGCCTAGCAAGTAAAAGAAAAATATAATATCTAAGTACACCACATATAAATATGCGCTTAAATGGTTAACAGTATATCTAATATTTGAGGCTTTGAGCAACTTTACGGTAAAATTAAACTTTTCAAATCATCCGCAACAATACATGATCAAATTTTGTAAATTTTTCACGAGTATAAAAACTTTACCGACGACTCAACTGGATTTCCACGATATCTCTCAAAGTTTAGAAATTTTTAATATTTTTAGGCTACATGTATATTAACATCTATTTAATTAAGTAAACAATCATTACAATTTTTATTTTTTCAGACCCGTTATTACACGATATTAACTGGGAAGGAAGAACCATCATAATCATTTTCATTATTCTTAGCGACATACACCTCAAAATAAATAAATGTTAATCAAGACTAACATTTTTTTACAAATTCTAAACATTTTGTATGTCATGCAAAAATAATACATCGACCCTGACCTAACTCGAGATATATATTCAACCAACATTGCAAAGAGTCCAAGATTCTAGTGACGAAAATAGAGATACGAAAAACAAAGAATTAGAAACGGGTCTGAAGAGTTTATACAATAAAGTATTTATAGTGATACAAAATGCTATTATAACATTGGGTCCAGAAGATTCACGTTAACAATGTACATAAATACATCCTTATTATAATAATTTAGTAGATCAAGTTGCAGATAGAGAAATTTGCACACAGTTGCATTTGTTTCAACTCTTTTATCATTATAACAGAAAACCAATATACTATCAATGTAAATAATAAAGTGACGGCAGACGCAACTGTGCGTAAAATATATTTGTGTTTATTAGCGACCGAAAAGTGACGATTGGTATATGAAGAATCGCAAGTCGAAAGATTCACCTATTAGTCGCAAACAAGCACAAACTAGAGCCCAATTTGCACTGTAATACCACATTTTAATGACACTTGAACTTCACCTTATAATTTAATTTCAACCGGTTGTTAATTCGACACTCTTTTATCATTTTTGGTTTGGGATTCGATTTTGTAGGATTTTCTATTATTTCCAAATTATTTATACAGTCGTCAAATCAAGTAGACGTCAAATATTACTTACAAAATATATGTAGGAACTTGAAATGATTCATCAGATTTATGAAGCTGTTGTAGGTATTCTGAGTAAATACATTGTATACTTATGTCTCTTGAAAAAAATTTACGAGCTCTCCCAAAATTTGTACACTATCTTCAGGTCAGTTAAAAAAATATATGATTGCAAACATTTTTGTTAACAATTACAGTGCAAAAGGGGTAACCATTGGACAGTGGCCAAATCGACATCCACGTTCCCGTTGAGCTGAGAAAGTTTTATGTCTAGTCTTTTTAAGATCATTTTAAATTAAGTGAAAATTCTTTTTTTAATTAAGGATGTGTTCCACATTTTGAAACAGATCTTCTTTCATAGAAACTTTTTCTCGACTTAAGAAAAAGGATGGAACTCCCATACAAATGTGACATGGTGGGATTGGTGGGTAGGGAGGTCTTACATACATTTTACATTTCGAGTACTAAAAGAAAAAGAGTAATTATTCATCGTCTATTAAATACCTACTCGGCTACTCACTTGTGGGTTTGACGGAGGTATTGAACTCAACGTTTCGGCCCTATACGAGGGTATTCATCAGGAGAGGAGAAAGTCCCACTACTTACACCGCCCGTCAAGTTCGAACTTTGACTCGAGTAAGTAGCAGAGTATTTTATAAATATGAATATTTGTTCGTCGTTTAACAATAAAATTGTTCATTGTCATGAGTAGAACCCTTAAACATTCGCACTTAATTTAAAATGGCCTTATTATAATCTATCAGCTATGCAGTCTGTTCTTCCATCATAAGTGAGTGCTTAGCTAATCACAGACTGCACGGTTCAGTTTCCATTATAGACAATTATTATTAGTTTATTTTTTTTGATTTACATTTAGATCTTAACTTAAGATTATTTTTGAAGCCACATACTTTTAGGACAACAAAAGACCAAGAAAGATATTTGGAAAATCTTAATCCACATGGTACTTAATAGATTCCGTACGTAAAACGGTATTCAAAGTTTTTTGATTCACAGCCAAAATCATATTATTTATTACTTGACGGATTAAAACGCCCTCAGTTTTTATAGAGCAAAAGATAAAATTTAATTTAGTCAAATTACGAGTTTTTGTAACGAAAATACCAAATGTAGGAAGCCATAATTTTTGACATAATATTAAAAATATTTTGTTATGATAATTCAGGTAGGTCGTTATACGAAAATAATATCATTATTATTATAGGAAAGATCACGGTCTAGAAACAATAAAAGTTTCTTTCTGTACAGACAACTATTAATTTGAACATAGGCATATTTAACTACTCATGATTGTGGTAAAAGTGCACAGGATTTCTAAAAACAGCCTCCAAATTGTGCTGAAAGTTGTGCGTTGGAACAGCTACTACATTCATTTGACTTAATAAATATCAACAAAATAATTAGTCAAAGTAATATTGTATTCTCGAAATAACTTTCAACAATTTTCCAGACGTGGAAAGAACGATTTTTAGTAAATCGACGTTCTGTTTACCCGTAAGGGTTTATACAAAAAATTTTAGAATAAGGCAAATGACATCCAACATCTAGGGTATAAACTATTATTTTAAGATAAAGCACTGAAAAGGATAATAATATAAATATGCATCTACTAGGACATTTATATTTTGTTATAACTAAGTGACACAAAAATTTGGGTAAATATATATTTTTATTTCTGTTTCATTGCTTTTAGGTATCATGAGGCGTTTATAAATAAGACAGCGCAAATGTGCACTTATTTTTAACATTTTGCATTTTTGTCATTATTTCTATTACTAGCATGCTTTGTACTAGGTATCAAGTTGTACGGGATATCCAGATATATACTATTTTTAACGATTTATTATTTACTTCTTTAAAAGATTCTTTATTGCTTAAGAAATGCAGGTCGTACCGGTTATATCATATTTGATTAACATCTGTAGAAGATACATTTATCTAATTTATTTGGTACCAAAAATAGAGATGATTACGCTGAACACGTCTAGCTAGATGTAAAAAATATAGGTATCAATGAACAACAACAAGGGTATAGGTATCCGGGAAGTGTACAAATTGTTCCCGTACCTATTCGAGTACATCTATAACAATAATACTTAGAAGGCGTCAACATACCACAATGTAAGAAGGACCCGTCAAGTCCGTCTACTTCATATTCTATCTAATACACTGATATCCTCACAGCTGTCGTGCTTTCATATTCCGTAGTCGAAGCTTTCAAACTCCGAGAATCTCGAGTCCTGTTTCTGAAGGCGTTGTTGGCACGCCTCGATATAACTGTCCTGAATCCTGTACATCCCCGAATTCGCTTGATACATCAACGTCTCCAGAATCCGTTCGTTCTTTATCGCTTTCGACGGGAGAACCACTTTGATCAATTCCTGTGGCGAGATCCTGTATAGTTTTAGATCCCTTGCTAGCCTCTCCATGGTGCATTTAAATTCATTTTTGGCGTCAGTCTTATTGGCGGCGGTTTTGCACTTGATTTTGTTCCTGGCCCAGCTGAGCATCGCTTCGAATTTTCTAACCTCGGGCACTTCCAGGTTTCGGCACATGATCATTTGTACCATGGACTCGGAGAGGTTGAGGAATTCTTGCGTTTGGAAGAGGGCGTATGCTCTTTGTTCGATAAAGGCCAGGATCATGTTGACTAGTTCCGAAGCTGATGTGTATCGCCAGTAGTAATTCTCTAATGATATCAGCATCGTGCATACCTGAGGACGTTAAAACATCATTAGAAACAGATTCTTAAAAACTTGAGCGAGAAATGACAAAGCTATTGATACGGATTGTGTGTTGCTTATGTTTGATGCATCGGGTCGTTCTTCGAGCCGAAAACCCGCTCGACAGATGAAAATTACTGTTCAACTTTTGACCTTACCACTTCTATCCTCAAGAACTGCTTGGCGTGATGGAAGCAGGCCTGCAGCAGCTCGGGCAGGTCGTAGTGCTCGGCCGCGCAGATCAGGCCCGGGATGGACGCGCAGGTGAGCGGACAGCTGCCCGTGTGCAAGTAGTCTAGGAGGATCCGGAATGTGTCGGGGTCGAACTCGATTATTGAAAACTGTTGACAATGAAAACAACTGATACGTAAGTAATGATTTTTCTTAAGGAAAGTAATATGAATTGATCATCAGTCTTTTTTTTTCCTCTGTGGTCTAGAGATCTGCACATAGAGCTCTGGATCCACAAGTTGTGGATTCGATTGAAGAGTTCGTAATAGGTAGTTATAATACGATGCTTACTTCAGTCTGTGCTAATTTGGCTCTGTCCACCTTCTGTGCGTCTGCGCACACGGACAGTCTGGGGACAGCTAGAGCTGCTGCTGCTTTATTCTCCTTCTCTTTCTCCTTAGCTTCTTTATCTGAAAAAAACGATAAATTCTTTTGAGAATTGTCTATAACAAAACAAATGGTAAAAATATATCTCAAATCTCACTAATATGAGGAAGTTCCTAAAAAGGTAAGGCAGGCCAAAGAAGCGCTGGATGTAACTGCCGTGTAAGCAAATATGGACACAGAATAATAAATAGACATGGATGAGAATGACAGCGGGTGCCGAAAACTGGGAAACGAAAGTTGATACGTCTAAGCCGCAATGCGGACCCCAGCATAAGGCCGGGAAGTACGAGGTAAAAGGAGTCAATAACAAGAAAGCCTTACAAGAACGTGTCAAATAACGGGATCTGGAGATAAGTAGGATAGTAAGTACCCAGTTTGTACTTACTAGAGCAGTCCTGTGAACTGGCCCACTTCTTCTTGTCGTCGGCGTTGAGTTGCGAGTGCTGTTTGCGTATGGAGCGGCCCCAGCCAGCTGTGATCGTTCCTAGTCTAGAGAAAGCTCGTTTCACCATCGGCGAGCTTGGAACACTTTTTGGTCTGAAAAATAATAATGAGATCAGTTATCTTCACTAATATTATAAAGTGAAACACTGTAGGTAAGGTTGTGGATGAACTCAAACTATTGAATCGAATTACAAAATTCTTGCACCACCTTTAAAATACTTGTACCGCTGAAAAATATCATATTGCTAATGGGAAAAATCACGAGTTACACCACGATCTGGCACGTTAGTTTTAAATAAGTAATTTAGTACCTCTTGAACTTCCTTGATTGACCACCACTATGACAAAACTCTTTTAACTTATTCTGTATCTTATTTCACGGTATATCTATCGTATGGAGCAAAACTATCGTCACTTACCTTGGTGATTCAATATCTGGCACTTGTAGGAAGTTGCTGCTCTTCTGTCTTGGCGTTGGGGAGAGGAGAGTTGGAGCTGGTCTCGCTAATAGCTCGGCTACTGGCACTTGAGGAGAGCCGAAACCCGTCTGGATGCCGTATAGCATCTCTTGGAATACCCTACAGAAAATATTGAATATTTAGTCCAATCAATAATTTACAATAAACAGACGGCCTTTTAGCGACAGTTTTTATTTCCAGAATTCTTGGTTTTCTCTTTTTTTTCTCTTATGGATTGGCTTTGATTTGAGTTTCCTTCATTGAAGCATAAATTATTACTCAACAACTTTTTAATTTGAGCATTATCACTCTGTATTTCTACTCACCTGCTCCTAACTCCTAATATCGCTCGAACCCCAATAAACTTGGTCTTCTGCTTCGACTGTCCAACCAAGAAGACCACGTCAAACAGTTGAGCGTTTTGTGCCACATTCAGCTCATTGTTCAGGAAGACTCGTGTGAAGTCCTTCGCCAGTTGGTCGTAATCTTCAAATTGGTCTCTCACTGAGTCTAGGAGGGGGGAGGACGGCCTCATGTGGCCTATTGGTCGCCAGGACCCTGTTGGATTGGAAATGACAGGTTTTAGGCACAACTTCATAAAAATGTCACGACATACAGCAAGATAATAACGGCATATTATAATAACACTGTTTACTGGATGAAGAGAACTAGGTGTTTTCTCATGATAATTTATAGTTGTTTTGTGTTTCAGTTTCAATACATTAAATACAATGATTCGACAGTTTTCTTAAATGGCATCCACCACACAAGTGATGTGACTCCAGCATAAAACAACACAGACATTCACGGAATAGATAAAAGTACCTACAACACAACTTAAAGTGAGCACAGTATTAGTAGATTTTGGTGTATTGCGGTTTGGGCGAGGAGCAGTCTACCTATTACTACCAAAACATTATTCGTTCTTTCTGAGATAACCCTCAGAACTTTATGCGGAACGCGCTACGAGGTTGTTGGCGCGCTCTGCTCATCCCCTAGCTAGGGGATACGAACAAGACTATTATGTAGGTAATGTATGTAACACTAATAGTTGATATTTACCCCTTCTATAAGGCTTGGGGATCTGTCCGGTCTCGGCATGATTCTGCAGGTTTGCGACGATGTCTTCGAGCATTTGACTCCGCGTCCGTTCTTGCATCCGCGCAAATTTCGGCGCCGAATATGACGCTCGCTCACCGTTCACAATTTTTGTTAGCAGCCATTCCCTGTAAAGTAATGGTGTAAATTATTTTTTGGATCCTGCTGATACTGTAAGTTTGGGAATTCTAAACGAGCCCTTAAATTCCCTCGTGAATGAAAAATATCGATGGATTTCTCCTATACCCAACGCTATCTCAGTTTTATATTTCACTTGCTAATACGTAATACCTACGGCTCAACTTTAGTTAGTAACACTCTATCATGACTCTATCTAAGTTACTGGAGAAATTAAAGTTATAGCAGCATGAAATTAGTGCGCAAAATGGATAGCTTCCGTGACGACATTTCGTACCTGTCATTAATAAAACGTTCAAAGCGCTATTTGTATGGAAAACCTCAACCATAAGGCCATGGTCGAACAAGTAACTTTTATAATAATTCTCTGATAAAAAAATGATACCAAATCTCTTAAATTCCCTCAACAAACTGGCCTACTTACTCTACGTATGGGATAATAGTATTCGTATTTCACATTTATAGTGTCATACTTATTTTATATTGTTTAATTAATGATGTCTCTACGACAAGGAGGTTCATATAAATTTTGACGCATTTAGAATTAGACGCTTTGACTTACTTGAAATTGGACATTCTGACTCACCTGAACATAGGGCCTTTATCGAACACGCTTTGCTCCCAAAGGTACGGCTTGTAGGCGCCCACTTCATCCCGCGTCACCACTGAAACCTCGTAGCGTGTCGGCCTTCGTTTGATCTTTGCTGATACCCTTACTGCAAGTTAATAAAATAATTATTGGCACTTCTTCTTCTTGTCGTTTGGGTATCGAGTTGATCGACCCAATGAACCCTGGTGTCAGAGTTTTTCAAACCGGCTATTAGCACAGCTATTAGGCCTCTGACTTGGTTTATTGGCACGGTTTGTATTCACGCGATCTTCAATAATCACATGTACTCTGGTTACCTGATAGAGATTGCCACCTTACAATAAGACCACCAATCTCTTTTACACTAATGTTCTTAAGTGTCAAGTTTTTATTTAGAAATAAGTGTTTATACAGCGTGATTTTTCAATCACCAAAGAAATCCTAAGGGCTTATGTTACCGAATAATTTAATGGGACGAAAAATTAAAAAAGAAAATAGTGCTAGCATACTTAAATTAAATGACTCGAACAGGTGACACCTTTTGTATGGGAAGTAATTTATTTTTATAATTCATCGTATGTTCCATAGAGTAAGTTGTTCAGTTTCATGGTCTCAACACTCAATAAGCCCTTAGAATTTCTTTGGCAAATGAAAAATTTCGCTGTATTGAGTACTTTTCGTTAAATGTTAAATGTTTAAAATGTTATTCCTACCTACAAAGTTAAAACATTTTCCAAATTCCAATCAGGTAAATGGGTTTTGAACTTCATGAATTTAGGTAATGGAACGCGTAAATGATAAATGAAATAAGTGTGTAATGTGACCGGGATTGTGGAGTGTCGGTGTTTGGAACAAGTTTCTACGAATTTAACAAATTTTGTATTTATCGAAGTCAAATGGACTAAAAATAGACAATTCGTAGAATACTTAAGTACCTAGGTACTTAGATTTGAGAACCGCACATTTCTAACTAACAGAGCTTAAAATGTTTCTTCTTTAGGAAGGTAAATTTCTGAGCACTCATTGCGAATAAAAATAATAGATTTCTTCTTCATTCATCCTGCTAGATGCGATAGAAATAAATAGAATGTGCCAGCGCTTCTCCTCCCTTGCATGCTGTGAAAATTAGCAAAGGGATTCAAGGGACATAACAGTGTATTGTAATTAAGGCGATAGGCTGACAACCTGTCACTATACCTATCTGCGCGCCCGCCGCGCATATAATAATCTGTGCTATAGCGATACTTTCAATCTAAAATTGCCCTCAATGTTTGTCAGACGTGGCGGAAACACATTTTACTAGGCGTTTTACTTTTACGCTCTGGCTATCCTTCAAGGGAAGAAGGCGTAATTTTTAGTATACTATACCATACGATAAGATTGTTTAGTACTACAACCCTCTAAAAAAGTATATTGTCCTCTACAACCTTTAGTTCACTGTCCCAGCTCCGCTAATACTTAGGCGACCTCACAGACTTATCAAGATCCAATTGATATCTAGCGAGATAAAGCTCTTTACCTCCTAAGGGGCAATTCACACTGGGAAGCGACGCGACGAGACGCGGCGCGCACATTTCAAGAGGGTGATACAATAACTTTATTTAATATGCAATGAGATAGATATCTCACTGATAAAACTCGAAAATTCATCGTAGCGCTGCGTCGCACTGTGCGGCCTCTCACATCGTAGTACAATGAGATGCACCGTGCCGGGTCGCACCACGTCGCTTCTCGGTGTGAACTGACCCTTAAGCTTCGAGATCGAGGAGTTAGTTAAGGCGCTTGCATGGTAATATTATCGTATAATTGGCAGGTTGACACGAAGACACTTGACATCGTAAAGTGCTCGAAGGCACTTAAATTACTGTCTGACGCCAGACTTGAAGATCTAGAGCGCTCTTGGATAAAGCTATGGGTCTATTCTTACATAGATGGAGCGTTGTTAATGTTTTACATAATTTGTATCAAAGGACGTGAAAAGTAAAGTTTCGTTTTGTTTTTATGTGTTATTTTTATTAAAAGCTTAACATAAATTAAAAGGAACAATTTATGTCAATTAGTTTAAAATTGTTTAACGTTAACTGTTAGGTACGTACTTTCCTTTCACCTAAAGGTTGCCTGGCAGAAATTACTACTTAAGCAAGTGTAATAAAGTACTTATTTTGAAATTGAAATTGAATGTTTCCTTAGTTTTTCGAAGTCACAGAATTCAAAAAATTATTCATGTTCATGTGTTTAGCGGCCGTAATGGTACTTATAGTACCTACCCATTGTATTGTAATCATTTATGTATACTTAGTCGAAGTGGAACAGTCGTCAAAGTTGTACGGACTTCTGATTCGGAGGGACAAAGTTAGAAACGTATCTTAATTAATAATGTGTGAGTTTGAAACGCGTTCTTAGGACTTTACCTACACATATGTATTGAACATTAAAGACGGAATTTAAAATTACTGGTACGACTTTGCCATCGGATTGGATTGGACGGTCTTGAAATTATTTGTTAACAATGTCTTTGAGAAATTTTATTTGGCGTCGTTTGAAATGTAATTAATTAATTCTGCTCTTTGTTCGAACAACTGGGCGAAACTTACTTATTTGACTCGTGAAACACAGTTGGTTAGAGCTCCGGTATAGAAGGTCGCCGTGGTTGTAGGTTCGAATTCCACTCGCGTGAAATTATCGGCTCCTAGTGTTCTGCCAGTGGCATAGAATAGATAATAGTACCTTCAGTGGGTATACGACCCACCAACCCAATAGTCCAATGACATCGTAAACTTCGTAGGAGCAAACTGGATGAGCTGCTGCTTCGAGCACTAGCACAGGACCTTTAGGATTGGCGCAGTAGATAAATGTGGGATAAAGATGATGATGGTTGGATGGTTGGTTGAATGTCTAATGTCCTTAGAAATAACTAAAATGATAAAAAAATATGATAATTGATAAAATAATAAAAGAATAATACATGTGGTTCACAAACATCGCAGCCCAGGCGGGGAGCAACGGCCACTCGCAAAGAGTCCCCATCATGGAAGATCCCCATAATATGTGGAGTAGGCAACGCATGCAACCAAGCTCGAATCATCAACTCATCAACACCGTTTGCCCCATACAACAGCTTTCTAAAACTATGTACTACTTACCTAAGATGAACGTATGTAGAAAATGGCTCTTGATACAAGCAGGCGAGAAGGCAGTATTGTCCGCCTCTAGGAACACAACACAGACGATATCGTTCCCTATATGCCGTTTCCTCTGAAGCTTCTGCGCGTCATGCCTCTCGTACGGCAGCAAGGTTGACACATGGAACATGATCTCTATGCCCCTCCAGTTGGTGTACACCGAGTATAAGCCAGTCAGGTCGTGGACTGTGTCTAAGCCGCCTTTGTATTTGTCGAACCCTAGAAAGAAGTTTTTTTATAATTTCTGACTTGGACTTGTTCAGGGAATACCTAGTAGGTAGTTATTACTTTATTAGGTTATTACTTAAATACCAATTAAAACTAAAATGTTTTCTTTAGTTTTTCCAACGAAATAGATTCCGTAGATTTTCCAATAATTACGTGCAGAGTTTAACAATTTCAGATAATTTCAGAGTATGAAATTATGAAAGTTAATCATGTTGAAAAATACAAAGCTTATACAATAAAGATAAGTACTGGAGATGAAAGGAAACTGGATAAAATTGGGCGTGGAGTTATAAACGGAGGCTTTATTGTGATAAAATTAATTTGTTGTCGAAACTTACCTTTGAGACGAATTTTGTCCCCCAAAACTTGTAAGAACTCATCAAACAAGGGTGAATTCTCATTATTGTCCAAAATGTCCTCTTCTGAGTACTGGTTCTCCTTTACGTAGATCACGCCCACTTTCAGTTCCGACTTAATAAACACCTGTAATGAAATAAACTTGGTTAATATATTACGTGATGTAAGAACACAATCGTACAGCGCGTAGCAAAAAATATATTTCCAACTTAATAGAGTCGGGCGATATTTTGCAGAAGTCCATCAAACAAATCAATGCACAAAACAAATAACCTACGAAATAATAACGATTTTTGTCTGTGTAGAGGTAATATCTAATTATCTATCCATATTGATCTGTTTCTTTTATCGAGCACATTGTTTTGTTGAAAATATCTTTTTTTTTTTTCATTTCATATAGACGATTTAGGAAGCAACTGTATCCACTTATTTTCGTCAGTCAGCATTACGATTCTCATTCATCAGTGCGTACTCGCGAAAGGATCGGCTCAACCGAAGGTTCAGCTGTGAGTTGTAGGCAATGCAAAAAACACTGACAGCGAGTTCAACGGAACATTCGGCGCCGAACGTTACGCCGAACGTTACGCAGGTGTGTTGGTATCCTTAGATTTAAGGGCAGCATAATCTTCCAGCTCTCGACCTACTTCTTCATATAATGACGTAATAAGCATGCAGTGGCACCGCTCTATTAACGGATAATCACAGAGAGTGGAAACAATCTATTGCCAACATCCCTCTCTCTCTCGGGATCACGATTCTCCTTTCTATCGAGTAATAACTTGGCTTGAGAAGGCCACAGACTTCTGGTTTTTGTCTCGAGTTTATTTTTATTTGTTTTCGGAAAAGAATTTCCAGATTATGTATTCTTTGCTATTGGATCAATCAGCTGGAGATGTAGTAGGAAATGACATCACATGTTTGCCAGTGGATAAGTTCTACTGAACGTATCCACAAAAGCGTTGGTAAAATCAGCAAGGAACTGCCTGGCTTGTATCCACCCTACTATTCGTGTCCAGCTTCTAGCAGCCCGCAGTATTCTGTTGGTGTATAGAAATATTATGCCAGTATTATGACTTTTAAGGCTTGCTATGCCCATTCTCACTCAGTTATCTCTGGCATCGACTAGAGTCCAAATAAATCGCAAAAAAAGAAGAGATTTTCTTTTTCTTTCTGTTAGCTTGTAGCTGTTAGCTCTACTTAAATAAATAATGACCAGTTTCTTTTATGTATTTACAGATAAACCTTTCCTACACCTAAATCCTGTGTATCTTCTCCGATAGACAAATTGTATCCATCGATCGTACGATCTTCCCTAGGGCCCGAACTCATTACACCAGCCATCAACACACACCAACTCCCGGATAATAAAAGTAAAGCCCACTCGGCTGATGAGAAAACATTATTAATTACAAGACCAGAGGTCATCTAAATTCGGCGTTGTTCTTTACGTAGATGATCGCTTATTTGTGGCCTTCAGCGCAAAAAGGTACCAGTTGTCCGGTATTGAGTTAAGACCAGATTCGGTATCTAGAATAGTTAATTGATATTATGAATTAAATAAATACTCAAAAACGCACACAATTTTTTTAACTAGGCCTTTTCAGATAAAACCCCTGAAAAAGTTTCCTGTGGGACTTTGGTATTTTGTCTTACGCTCTGCTGCCTACCCCAATAGGGATAAAGGCGTGAATATATGTATGTATATGTCAGCGTAAAATTGTAACAACTGTTAGTTTACAAACTTACTCGTCAGTTTATAAACTTTCGGTATAGGTTAGAATGCAATGTTATGGTAACAAATATAATGTTAAAGTCAAGCGATCTCCGAAGGGATGGAATATAATAGTTTTTTTTCGATAACTATGTACATGATCATCATCAGCTCATATACGTCCCCACCGAGAGGCACCAGCCTACCATGGAATGCTTTCCTTGAAATGCCTACCTTGGAATAGGGCGACGTGTGCTGTGTACAGTAGAGCGAAAATGACCAGTAAAACAAGAAACAACTGTCTGATTTAGCCATAAAATCTAAATAAAACAAAGCATTGAAATGCAAAGCAGATGACCACAAAGTCCACGACTGAAACCATAATATTGAATTCTATTTGAAACCATATTGAATTCTATTTTGCTTACACAATCATGTATGCCATAGGGAAGTGAAAATTATTTCAGGAAAATAATCGTTTTTTTAATAATCGATTTGAGCGCAAGAAAAAAAACGGTTATATTAATTTTAAGAATAGGTATATTTAAGAAAAAAATAGATTTTTTACTTTCAGTCCCCGAATTCTCTTATTGGCCGAAAATTGACATTTTGCGGATTGTGCATTGCAAAACGCACAATCCACGTTTTTTTCGGCCAATGAGAAAATTCAAAGAAAATCGATTAGTTTTTCTAAAATAATCGTTTCTTTAAATCGATTTATAACAAGAATAAATCGATTATAAAAAAAATCGATTTTTAGTTTAAAAGTCTCATCTCTAGTACTTATGCCACGGCACGCCACGGTCGTGTGATATTCAAACATGCAAAGCTTTATCCACCCGTCGGACATTCATAAGCGATGCGGTTTAAAAATGTACGCATTTTGTTTGTTCCGGCCTGTGGGGGATATAATTTTGTTTTATTATTCAATGTTTTAAAAATGATAAACTTACCTACGGTAACGTGGGTAGGTACTAAGTAATTATGTTTTTTAATATTTAGTGGCCAAAGGACGATGACGATCTAATATAAGTTTCAGTTTTCAATATAATTTTAGTAACTCTGTTTTACAAACTAATTGCAAATATTTTTTGTATATTTAAGCCCGTATTAATAAACAGCTCTTGCAGCCGATAGCAAGTTTGTATCAGAAATTTAATTTCAGTACAAAATGGCGTGTCAAATCTATACTTAATCAATACGAGCCTTAATTTACTAGCAAATAAATCAACATAAGTTTGGTAGCTCTATTCTATAAATTGTTGCTCCATCATCATCATCGGGGAAAATATTATGATGTCAATACAATACGCATGTATCCATAAGATGTAAGTTGTGAGACAACGGGTGGCGACCATTTTCTGTGCCGAGACCAGGGTTTATGGCTCTCCTACTATGTAATAAAGTGTCCATAAAATGTGTTCTAACACTACTACATAGGTATACTTTTATGTCCGGTTTATTGCGTTATTAAGATCGCTACCATTGCTTTTTCTGTATAAATTGTTAAAATATTTTAACAATTAGACGATGAAAACTGAACGGCTTACTTGTTTTTGTTGACCGGAGGGTAAGCCCTCGATGTTAACAAGCAAGAAATATGAGAAATACTACAAAAAACTACCTGCCTTTGTTAGCTCATCTAAAAACTCATCTCTATTGAAAAAATCAAAACAAACTTCGAAAATCTCAATAGAAAAGAGTGTAATCATTCAACCGCTACGTAACGAAGGAAAACAGGCTAAATGGAATTATATTCCTGCAAACCTGTCATATATGGGATGTTACATTGCTTTATAATCCGATTATAGAGATTGATCTATATAAACTCTCTGCTCGCTACTACGTAGTTTATTTTCGTTCAGAATTTCAATCACAGTAAGTGTGTGAGGGAAGACGACACTATGATAAGATTACAGTGTAAGGACGGAGAAAAGTGAGTCGACTCAATGACTCAGAACATTTGTGACAGGTTTCACTGCTACAGATAACAAAAATTGTTTAGATTTATGTATTTACAGTGCATTGAACGCAAAAACATCTAAATTACAATAGAAGAATACGAACCAAAAGATGCATGTTTTTTTTTTATAATTTTTATGTATGTGTTACTATTTTAAATTTATTTATTGATTTTTTATAGGCATGCTACTTACTATAATTAAGTTTGTTAAAAGATTTATTTTTCGATTGTCAGAAATTTTGGATTTATTATGGTAGCTACGACTGCTACGAGCCTCTACGTCGTAGTACGTTAGCATAGCAGGCTTTGCTTTTTCACCTCAATTGCTATTATTCATTTAAAAACTTCAATGATTGATTGATTATGCTAGAAATATTTCAAGAGAGTTGACTCAATAATAGAATTCTCGTCACTGAAGGTTACATCACTAGTCATAATTTACGCCTAGCCATAATGGCTGCTAATACATTCACAGTTCATTTAACAGCTGGCTTTTAAACGAAATTGAAAATAGGTTCGGAGTTTTTCCAATTACGCCCTTTTACAAAAAGACGGAAAAGGATTAGAAAATGGGAAGAGTTTGTTTTCGGTAAAAGCGTTTCTGTGTCAATTTACTTTTTTTTCTCTCCGAAAAAAAGACTCGATAAATATTTCCGTAGCTAGAATTTAGACTTGTGACCTTTTTATTCGATAAATACTTTTTTACATATTTAATTTGTCTCATTGACTGAGTCCTTGACAGACTTACTAAAGGTACCTAATAAGATACTATAAAATGCATCAAAAGTTTGTGGGATGGTGTGTACGATTATAACTTCATGTGCGCTGAATTGGCCAGATAGGTATGTAGCTGTATTTTGTACATTGATTGATTGATAAACTCTTTATTGTGCATTAACAGTTCAGTTTTCGAAAACAAGCTTAAAAGTAAACGTGCGCATAGGCGGTCTTATTGCTTTAAGCAAACATAGGAAACGAGGAAATATCTCATTCTTACTGAAAGGTGAAATCAAGGCATTGAAAGATAGTCAGTAATAAAATACAGCCTTCGGAAGTGCAGTCAGGGTTGCACCGATATTGGTTTTCAAAGTTTACCAAGATTTATTAAATAAGTAAATCAGATTTAGTTCTTGATTCTTAATCTTGGATGTCATATCAACTTTGACGATGACATACCACTATTGACATCTAAGGCTCGTGTTTATAAAGCGATCTCAAGTTTGATAGCAATATTAAGTTTGGATTTGACAGGTCGTTTTGTACTGAAATGACATTTCTGATACAAACTCAAATTCGCTGCCACTTTTGAGAGCTGACTATAAATACGACCCTAAGTGTGTCATGTTTGTTCATCTAAGGTGGATTGTCTAGTGTGCCAGTCATTTCGCTGGTTTCCACGATTAGATCAGAACACAGAAGTATGAATACTTCTTCTTGCAGGCAAGAACAAACACAGGGTTGGTTCTTTCCCAAGCAAAACCCTACCACCGTCCACGAGAAAAGCTAGCATCTGATATATACCTACACCATCTATTCACACCATGATGTTGTCTCTGCTAGCTCGCCAGTAGATGGTCAGAGAATATTTAATTACTTTAAAAGTTTTAAACGTGGCCAGCTACACATAAAATTATCGTAGCTACTCAAGTTATACCGGTTTCTAGTTTCAAATTGAATTAGTTGCTGTACTATTACACCGTACACCTAATCAGGTTACAGCGCAAGACCTAGAAAGTGTTATTTCAAGTTCTAGACTGCACAAGTTCCTGGAGTCTGTTTGTTTTTCAAAGACATTCTGAAAGTTTTCCTTCTATAAGCAAATCAAAGCAAAATAAGCAAATCTTTCTATTTACTGAACAGTTGATTAATCTCTTATTTAAGGTATATTATTCGATAGTAAAAGTTGCTAGTTATTTTTTTGCAATAAAATATTGGATTTCTGTGGTGTTAAAAGCTAGTTATTTTTTTGAAACCTATAATAAAATCGTTGCTGCCTATCACGCGAACTATAACTGTCAATTCCCGACAGGCTTTCTGAACCGAAACAAATCTGAATATATTTGAACTCGATCTATTCGCCGAATCCAATATTTCCGAGAATAGAAGCTGAAATTCGCATTGCAGGCCCCGTGAGGTGGGAGCTCAAAAAACTTCTGTAGCCACTTCTGTGCCGGCAAGAGAGGTAATGAATATTGGCATCCTCCCCCCAGATCGAACAAAGTTCTGCCCAGACAATTTACGGAATTACTCAAAATAATATATTACGTAGCTGTGAAGGTTTCTCTGTAAATAAATAAAAAGCTTTTTATGTTTCAAAATACATTAGTGCATATTTGAAAGGTTTAAGTTTCATATTTTCATGTCATTGTTTCTACCTCTGGACCAGACTAAAGTCAAGAGCAAAACAAAAAAGAAATGAGATTTGTGTAGCGTAAATAAGTTCTTCATAGTGGCAACTTCTTGAAAAGTTTCTCAGTTCTTGAGTGGAGCAAAACTTTAAACTTCTCTTAACTTATAAACCTTGTCGAATCGAAAGAGCTTCTTAACTTGTTCAATTCGATTATTTAAGATCACAGGTATTGCTTGCATTTTATAAAAAACATGCCTTGGTCTTTTATAGCTTCTGATTCAATCTAAATGTACAATTAAACCCTTAGACAAATAAATTAAAGCAATAAAACCTTTATTAGATACCCACATAAGCTTCTCAAGAAGGGCCCACCTCTTTCATTACAACTTCGCGTGTCCTCTAAGAGTTCTTTTTTTAGGGTTCCGTATTTATAAATTACACACGGTCTGCTTTCGGTCAACATCGTCCTTCAAACATGAACACAGAGGTACGAAAACCTTAGCTTAGCGGCAGAAATAGCAAAGGGTGGTATATTCCACGCTTCCACTCTTGTTTAGTTGTCATTATCATTAGTCCATTACCGAGATTGAGGTGTGTTTAGTTGGTGGGGGTAAAACCCCCCTGACCCCCCGAATCTGAACTCGGGAGTCTCGCAGGCGACTAACTGAGCTCATTAATGTTGTACGCCTGTAAGCGGCGGCGGCAACGTCTATTTCCGGGGCTTTTCTGCCCAAGGACCCACTTACATTGGTTTGAACTTTAACGTACTTGTAAATATTGAAATAGAAATTTTAAGCAGCCAAGAAAAGGTTTGAAAGAAGCTTATTTCGGGTCTTACGTGAATATTTTAATAGCGGATGTGTAAATATCGAGGGTGTTACAATCACTGCCGGTGTATTAACAACGGTTATTACATTCGATAAAAATAACATAATTAAGTAGATAGAAAATAATCGACTTGTTATTTGGATTGCATTGTTTATTTTTTCTAATAAATAGGTATATTTAAATTTATGGTGTCAGAATAGCACCTCGCCTCCAATTAATTTGGTAGAGCCCTTTGTCCTAGACCTTTGACAGGCTATAACAATATGACCACATAAAACAAAGTAATTCCTACTGATTAGAACTGGAAAGTTAGAAACAAGATTGGTCGTTGAAAAAACAGTTAAATATTCTGTATACGTATGCTTTGTTCCTCGAACATTTTTATTTCCGTACCTCGTTCAATACTGAGCCTATCTCGTATGCCGTCTATAGTCACAGGCACTCGTATAGGATAGGTATGTATGGCGTAGCGTACCTGCGACGGATAAAATCGGATACGTATTTGCCTAAACGTACAAAGTGATCTAATGGATTCTATGGGCTTTATCCCCCTTTTGTCTTCATCTGGCTTTCGTTCATGTTCTCGTAGCATTCTACTGACTTTTTATTGCTATGATTATTTTTGTCAACCAACTCTCTAATAAAGTTAATTAGTTATATATAGGACCCATAATCCATCCACATAATTTGACTAATTGTTATCACTATCAGTAATGACTTTTTGTTATGGAGAATTCTATCAACGAGTACCTCTAACTTGAGACCTCTAACCGAGATCTAACTTGAGAAGCTGATTTTACCTGATCTATCTGAATAGCTGATCTTACCTGATCTAACTTGACCAGCTGATCTTACCTGATGTAACTTGAGTATCTGATTTTGATCTTACTAGAGCATATCTGATTACCTGATCCAACTTGAACATTTGATTTTGATCTTACTTAAGCACTTAATCTTACCTGATCTAACTTGAGCAGCTCTTCAGGCGTGTCAGGCAGCTGGCCGAGTTGACCTCCTTGCCCAAGGATCTGATCACCTCCTCCCGGTTGTAGCGGTTGATGATCTTACCTGATCTAACTTGAGTAGCTCTTCAGGCGTGTCAGGCAGCTGGCCGAGCATCAGAGGCGGGTTGATGTTGACTTCCTTGCCCAAGGATCTGACCACCTCCTCCCGGTTGTAACGGTCCGCAAACACGCAAGACGCTGGTATCAGACCGTGCACTGTGTAGCTGATCGCTCGTACCAGGATTCTGGAACAATAGAGTACTTGTTTATTATTTGTAGAATTTACATTATTTAATTAATTTACTAAGAAAATTATGAAGTAAACTTAAAATTGATACACGATGTATAAAGGAGAGCCTAATTCAAAGTATTGAGTGGTCTTCCAGCTATGCTAGAGGAATAGTGATCGACAGGAGCTGGTATATGGCAAAACAGTGAAATCCTTGGCTCCATCTTCTGGACTGGTTTCTAGGCTCGGGAAGAGAAACAGCTTAAGTACTAAAGTAGGTCATGTTTTTTATTGCTCCCAGTTACGCATAAAAAAACAATCGATTTATAAGCATAGCAATACCACTTAAATAATTGTGTTTACAATTAGGAAATATTCTCATTGCATTGTACTGAACTCGCTAACGATTCAAATGAAAATACTTGCAAAGCATTTCGACAGTGCTTTTATTCCGTAAGCTCGAATGATGTTAGATATTTCAAGCGCTGAGTGCTGAAAAGCTCCAGCTTGTTTAAATTTGGTTCTATTTTGGTCAAGTAAATTTGGAAAGCAGATAGCAAATTCGCAAAATAGACTAAGTTAATAGCTGGTAAATTTCGTATGTGTAGTAAATTATTCAAAAATACCTATGACATTTCATTAAGTTTTACACAGAGACACTTGTATTGAAAATGCGCTGTTCGTACTTTGTTTGCCTAAACAAGAGTGTGTGATTTTAGTCTCCTTTATAAAACTCTTTCGAATTTTCTCACGTAACCTTCTTTCGCAGGTATCATCAATCTTGCTTGTCTTATCTACACCTACACGAATAGTGAACTAACCTTCCCAAATCCTAGAAAAATCATGGCTGGCGTTAAAGTTAAATTTTTCAGGTAAAGAATGTGACTACCTAATACTTGGCTATAGTTTAAAAACATGACTGTTTAAAATAAAATCACATGCTTTCGAGCTTATATCCCTTTTGCGCATTTCAAATTTAGGTAGGTACAAGGGTATTGTAAAACTCCTTTGTCAAACTTTTACATACATATTGTCGGATGAGAATAAAATTGTGTGCCCTTTTGAGAGGATTACGACCCTTGAGTACAATACGTCATGGATTTTAATGAACGTGGCAAAGAAAGGAACTGACGCCAACGACGATATTTTTAACAGTAATCACTTCCATGCTGGACTGATAACTATTACCCCGTCAGGGATACAGGCGTGATAGTATATATGTATCTCACATACAACACCCCTACCCACGTTCAATGAAATGACGTGCAGTAACAGGGAAGGGACTCGATAAAACGTCCATCATGTAAAAGAGTGAATAATATTTAGTTCGTGGAAAATTGGGAAAAAGGTGTATGCTGATGCTGAATTGCCAGAAACATAACGGACGTATATTTCGGAAGTTTCGTTATGTTATATTATTTTTATTAACCTCTGCACACAGAAATAAAAAATACAAATGCTTGTTAGTTGAACGGATCATAGGTAAATATGTGTCTGTCTGAATTAGACAATACGGTTCTTGGTTTTCGAAGAAACATGCCCCATCCTTAAAATTATAAATACCATTAAGTACGTTTTTTTTAACGTAGCTTATAAGATACCTTAGTGTTAAACTGGCAGGATACCTTGATTCTTGATTTTATTTGTGTCCAAATATACAGACAATCTGTTATTACGAGTACCTACCAGTACCTACCTACCTAAATAAATATGTTTAAAAATGCCTCCGTGAACGCGCCGCATCATTCACGCGTCATTCAAATTGATGGAAGTAACAAAACGTCTCTTTTCGAATTATAATCAAAACGGGCAGATTCCCGGAGCGCTCACCGCGATTGCCGGCGTTTTCATTATTTGCCGTCACGTGAAAACTGAAACGGCCGGCCCCCGGAATTTAATTAAAAACTCCCGTGATGTTCATATTTTTAGACGTTTCAACGCATTCAATGCGCTGGCGTATTGTGGAGGTTCAAACTACTAAGCACGAGACATAAATAGATGGAATTCAGAGATTATTTATCATTTAACTAGTAGAGTTATTGAATAGGTACTTATTTTATCTATATCAGGTGGGTCGTATGCTTAGTTGCCGCTGTATAACACAAAAAAGACAAAACTAGATTTAACCAGCCTTTGCTGTAAATAGTTTTTCTTGTGCATTGCGTGTCTGCCCATCATTAACCCTGACTCCAAGGTCGAAGGTCAAGTGAACTAGCGGAAAACTAACGCCAATCGTCTCTAATAACACTTGTAAGGCAACGAATTGAAGAAAGTTTGCGCTTGATAGGAGAAAGGACTTAATAAGTGGTGCTATAAGCTATATCCTACCAAATATCACGCATTATTTAGGTAAAATATCGTAATTTGTTCTTGTATTCAATTTTTGTTAACCTTTGATACTGCATAGCGAGAGTAGGTAATAAATATACGGCTTTAATTCAATGCTTCACACTTCGTTGCTTTTTTAATTTGAATTTCGTCTAGGCCAGAATTGACTTAACTAACTGTAAAGTCTACGACGCGATGCGCTTATCCAATCCGCCTGAGAGAAACGATGGCATTTTATTTTATTTATTTATTAGCATTAATTACAATAAGTTATCTTATCACTAGGTAAAAGACAATATTATACCCTAATTGGGGTTGTCTTGATGTCAACAAAAACTTAATCAAACATTCTTACAAAGTTAGTATGAACATGCCGACAAAAAACAGTAAAGTGTTTGACTCCAGAATCCAGTTGGATAAGATGGTTGTGGCAGATCCTTTAACCACAAAATATGTACGTTGCAAATATTAAAAAAAAAACCGGTGACGAAACTTTTAAAATGTTGTCTATATGTAATTACACTGTCAGAGTGTATGTTTAGGATACTTGGTCCTAAAAACACCGTAAAACTCTTGAGACAACTTATCCGTTAGAGACAGCACACAAAATTTCAGTTAGGTACAGGCCCTCCTCAAATGTTTGCCCGCGTGATAACGTTCTCATTAAACTTGGGACGGTGGTGTAGACCATACAAACTGGAGAAAAGTGACTGGAGAAAAAAAAAAGAATAATGTTCCATATCTAGCACAAAAGTGTACTATCTAGCTATTTTATTGAGTGTACTTGAACTTGCGTACAAGTTTTTGGTATTCCATTTGTTACAAAATACAGCTTCAATCTATAAATATTGAAGTTGAGTTGTTGAATACGTCTCTGCATTTGTCTTCAGAAGGACGTTGTTGCCAGAGGTAGGCTACTATAAATAGAAGGCAGACCTCATACACTGCAAAACCAATCGAATGTGTGTTTGAGTATGATAAAGTTTACAATTTTACATAATTTCATAGGCAACATTGATAGATTGGATAGAAAGATATTATACTAATGTGTTATTTTTTCAGCGACAAATTGGAAGTCAGTATTTACGAGTAAATAAGTCATTGGACTGATACAAGGTATGTGGCAGCAATGAAATACATTTTAACCCGTGGCATATCCCTTCCGTTTTATAATCTTTTGTGAGACCGGTTGGTCGAGGTTGCGGTTGTGAGAGGACACACGACAAAATTAGAACGATATTATGTTGGATTAGGTAGATAGGTCTGTGATTTTATGCTACATCGATTTAGCTGGCCTTTTACCTAGTAGCTATATTCTCTTTAAAAGAAAAGCTAAAGGGTCCCCTGTTTTACTAATTGACGTAATTTATTTTTCACTTCACCAAACTTTGAACACAATCTCATTCATAATCAACATGGTTTGTAATTACAAACCTAATTAGGTTTTATTTGAAAATATTTACCAAGTACTTAATGAAACAGAAAAAAAAAATTTTAGAGCATTTTCACGCAATTGTGTTTAACTTTCGTTTAAAAATGAAAACGAAACTAGGTAAGTTTTTATGAGATTTTGTCCTTACAGGCAAGGGCCACTTAAGGCACAGATTACTTATATGAGCGCGGCAAGCTTAAGGCGCTGACAGCAGCTGAAAACTAGAAACTAACTAGTAGATTACCATCAGGGAGAGCGTATTCTTGGTTGCCACTGTTTGGTATATAAAAATAAACAGTTTATGCCTCATTTGGAAGCTATAAAACTTTAGTACCTATCTACATTAGAATAAATTTTAATAAAGACGTTGTTAAGCCAATTTAAAAGGCGTTTGTTTCCAAATTGTACAAAAACGAACACCAACAACGTTTAACGATGTATTCAAATATTTCTAAAATAAATTTCGCTGAAACTCACTGAAACGAAACATTTTTTTTTAAATTTTGGGCAGTAAATTCTAATGCATCTTTTGTTATTTGTGAAAAAAAGATATCTTTGAAATCATATCTCTAAAACAGTTTATTCCGAGTAAAAATGCACGGCAATTTATACTATAAGAAATAGTATACTCGTTTATCCACGCAAACGAATATAACACACCATTCCATAAGTAGGTAGGTATTATTGGTTTATTCTTATTTTGATATCCGAGATGTAAGCGGAAATTAATTGAATACTTGGAAAAATGGAAAATATACCTCCTAGTTATCTAAAAAGTTAAGTGTGTCTAAGTATGTAGGACGTAGGTATAAAACATCTTTGAAGTACAACAGAGTTCTAAGACAGACGACGCCTTGGGCGTTAGGTCTCAAATTAAAGAAATTAATAATATATTGTGTAGGTATTATCAAGAAAAATTAATTCAAAATGACTACAAAATAATTTCCAATCCTTAATAAAGTTCACACAATATTCCACAGTGGAATAACGTTCGGTTAATTTAATTTTGAACGAATTTAATTAATTCTGTGTAAATGAAATTCCGCGCGGCCGTTCGTACACTCGCAGTCACAGAGAAGGTATGCATGGAAAAGCTCTTTGAAAGAAGAAATTAATCATTTATTATCCATCAAAGATTTAGGGAATCTCATTAAAATGTCATGTCATCCAACACAGGTCACAATCTACCGAGAGGCACGAACCTACCCCAAATTAAAGCGTTTAGACCATGTGAGCCCAGTACAGATTTGGTAACTTCACATTCACACACAACATGTGAGTTTCTTCGCAAGTGTGAGCAGGTTTCCTCAAGATGTTTTACTTTAATTTTCATGACTTGTTTATTGCTATTTATTCTAGGGTTTACCTAGTCCTTCGTTAATTCAAAAGCCTACTTAATAGATTATGAAAACGATTGCATAGCTTTGAGGGCGTTATGGTAGCCGAGAAATCTTTACTTATATTTGGCCTAGTGATCAAACCCCTCTGAGACTCAGATTCTAAGTGCCAAGCTATCAATAAACCTCTTGAGGTGTAGATTGTAAGTGCCTAAGCTATCAGTAAACGTCTGAGACCTAAATTCTAGTTAATTCTTCGTTATTAAGTTATTACCTACATCTTGAGAACCTTATTATTTTCATCTCATTTAAATTTTACTTGTTACTCGATGGCGCAACGCAAAGAAGGTTAATGTGTTTATCACCTTATGTATGCATGTCCCTTTGTGGCACTCTATGAACCAAACGCGTGGAACAATTTTGAAGATTTGATTTTAATCAAAATTATTTATTTTAAAGTGAAAAGAAAAATTGAACTACGAACAATGCCGAGTTGTGGTGGTGGGGTCCGTTGAATTATGTATTTTTTGTTTATTAAATAACTGTTTCGTTTCTCGCATCGCTTTCCTTATTTAAAGTCCGTTTAGGATTTATAACGATAAACAGTTTAAAAGTTCATTTTCTAGGACCCTGCATTGGTGATCTGTTTTTGCGTCCTTGTGCTACATACTCTGTGGCGAGGCATGCCAGGTGACCACAGATTGAAATGCCTTTCCAGTCGACTACAGTGAATGTCGGTTTGGTAAACTTTTCATTTGTTTGTTTTCCACTGGCCTTTGTACTATGGGGAATTTCCCGTGGGAAAAATATTCTCCTACCATAAAAATTATTGTTATTTCTTTATCATTTCGCAATGCATTTTGCAGAGTTTGTAATAAGTCAAATAGTAAATACTGAATAAAAAGGTGCAGCTAAGCACAAACTGGTGATTAACGCATCAGATTTTGCGAATCTTGTCACGTTTCCCTGGGTTCTTCAATGATGGAAGAATACATAGTGGACTGGCAGCGAGAGAGGAAAGATAAAAACATATTAATATAGATTGTATCAGCCGCTTTTTTCCCGGGTTTTCGAAGATTTTGGTGTATTGTAATTTAGTTCAAAGGTTGAGACCATTTGTCACTACAGTAATACCAAAAATAATTTTAACTTAAAATAAATAGCAAAGGGATTCGAGAGTCATACAACATATTGTAATTTAGGCGATAGGCTGACAACCTGTCACTATATCGATGCAAAACGCCTTTAGCTAGGCGTCTTACGCTCTACCTGCCCCCACTGTCACCTACCCACAAGTCAGTTCGAAGCCTCCAGAGCGCTGCCATTGTTTCTCTATGACGGTTTTTTCTTCAGAGCCCGCAGTCAGTATTTTAAAATATCAATACCAAATTAGTATTACATTAAATCTGCAACCAAAAATACCACTCACCTGAACTGATCTCTAGCATTCAGCGTCTCCTGCTTGATGGACAGTATCACCGGGCCCAAGTCCTCATCATTCGTGAAGTAGTTCCAATGTTCACTCCCATAAAAGTATTTCTCATAAGTCTCTTGTTCCACTGAAGTCAGTTCGAAGCCTCCTGAGCGCTCCCATTGTTCCTCTATGACAGTTTTTTTCTTCGGCGTGCTGCCGCCGTTGTCGCTGCTGTCCTCCTCCGCTTCGTCCAGGGAGCCGGAATGCTTGCGTTCTGGGACAAAGAAAATGTATTTTTAGTATTATCAAGCTTAAAGCAATGTGTATTTTAAGGTGGCAACAGAGCAGGGGTGGCGCCACCTTTCGTAATAAATTAATTGTATATCAAATACAAAGATTTTCGTCAATATTTTATATAGGTAATATTGGTAAAACAGTTCCGTAGTATTTAACTACGGCGGCGTAGCAAGTGACTACGTCGTAGAAAATGTAGCAACAACATTTAGTTCTTTGTTATATCTCACTTGTGAAATAGCTACAGAAAGCTATCATACTTGTAAAACTACAGGTTTACTATGCCGAGCTTTCGTATAATAAGGTATTGTGTAGGTAGGTATATTTACACACACAAGAATGTCTAAGCGGCAGTCGTGAGATAAAAATTCTGTACTGAGCTATTTACTCAATAGATCTGAAATTATTCCATAGAGTTCTCCACTATGTTTTCTATTACATCACCATGATAGCAAATAGCTATCAATCAGCCCAGTTAATAGCGTATTCAATCAAACCCGTACCGTGTGGGGATTCATTAATATTGCCTTATACTCAGTAAAACGATACAATAATGTTGTAGTTATGACAAGTGAATATGCTACAAATAATAAACATTAAATTCTAGTGAAACGAGGATTATAACTACTCATAGATTAGTAGGTATAATTTATATATTTAATACCATATAGGTATATTTGGTTTTTAATATAAAATACCAAAAAATCTTTGACGCTGGACTAAGAGTGATAAAAACGAAGACTTCGTATAGGCAATGGGCTGAAAGCACTACAATCATTACTGTGACACACAATAAATATTATACACAAGACATCTTTTTTACTTGGATAAAAGATCTTTTATCAAAGTCCTTGACGCCGATGTGCTATTAATATGTGGATGTATTTAAATACTCACACATAAGTCTTTATTACCTTCCAGACAAAAAAGTACAGCCGATATGAAATATTCATCTGATATAACACTTCCATATACAATAGCGTACAACCGTATAGCAACGCGAAGAGGCAGCCATGTCATGCCATGCGCGAATTATATCGAATTACAAACAATATGAGGGAATAAGCTTTGTTGGGTTTATAGAATGTGGGGATTCAAATTTGAGGCGACAACTCGACAATGCCTTTTGTGGCGAGAGGAAAACGGCGTTGCGTCCAATTTAATGTAGGTACCTACTAAATATGGCACCGAAATAATATGGTCAAATATCATTGTGAAGGTTAATTGCAAATAAGATGTTTACAGAAATAAATACTAGCTCTAATCCAACGTAAAATAAAAACGAAATTAAAACCTCTAGCTGTACATTTACATACGGATTCACAATATTATTGTAAGCCCTCCTGAGTTTGCTGAAACCTAAGCACTGTTATTCTTCCATCAATAATTTGCTGAATAGACTTTGTTCTGTTTACAGAGTACTACAAACTTGTCAAAAGCGAACAAAATCCAATAACAAGTTAGCGGATAAAAAAGGTAAATTTACTGACAAATTTTCCGCCAACTTTTGTTTGGAATAGCAATTTTTTTGTGGCCTTTTTTTAGGCAGGTGGATGACCAGAATATTGTTACGAAAATTGAAATTTATAGTCTAAACGTGTAGGTATTAACGAAAAGGTGTTGTGGAAGACCACATTGCTGATAGCGTGTTAAATAAGTCGTGTTTAAAGAGATTGGCATATGAAGGTTGAAAGTATTAAGAATATAACAAAGAGTATGAAATCTCCATCTGGTCTTTGCTCTTCAATGGCATCTATAAATTTCGTTTTATCAGGAATGGTCGAGGGAGAAGACCATGAGAGTTGCTTAAGACAGACTGGTTGTTATAGTTTTGAGAATGGCTGCCTGAGTTTTGCAAGAAAGTCCACAAAATGGTATCTATCCAACAAGAAGGCCCACTGGTTTTACTTTTTCTTTTCCATTTGGCCAACCAGTATCAGTTTCATTGATTTATCGGGCCGTTTTGCCAAACGCTAGAAAATTATTTAGGCATCCCATTTCCCATACTTATAGTGAAGTGAGCTAATTGAATCATTTTGTGGGGAGGTCCAATATTTTTCATTCCATACGTCATACATATAATTTAAAATGACCTTATATTTCATTGAACTGTATCTTTCAGCAGCAGGTAATTTCGACCAGGACATAATAATCCAGGTTGACAAGCGACAGCGCCTGGCTACCCGATAATGTCATGTACATTGTACGTAAGTACATCTATACCCCAACGTATGCCGTACACCTTGTAAGACATAGTACGTACTACGTACATTGTTATAGTTTTTTTTTTGTATTCACAGTGCTATATTATTTCTAAATAATATTAGAAATAAAAAATCAATAATAATAATAATTTCACCGCTTACAGCTAATCCGCCGTAGCTTATTTGGTTAAGAGCGTTGGGCCGGTTTTCCAAAGATGCGGGTTCAAATCCTGTCGGCGGATGAAATTTTTGATTTTTTATTAAATAACAACATAAACTAATCTATACAAACTAATTCTAATATCATTAACGTACATTATTACGAGCAGGCACTTGACGTTTGTGTAGATTAGTTTATGTTTACGTAAGGATTAGATTATGTACTCTAGTTTTGGGATTAAAAGGCATTATCTGGCCTAGACTAGCTAGATTAAAAATAATCCATGAATTAAAAAAATAACAGGTAATATTGATTGATCGATCATTAATAGCCTAAGCTCATCTTCATTATGGCATTGCGACATCAATATTTTGGCCATCCGATATTCTACGTAAAAACATCGTCATAATTTTTCCTGACACTTTCAAAAGTTCAAAAAACCATTACTCATTTCTTAATTACGCAAAATGTTGATCGAACAACTGTGAGTTTCGGGGACATTCATTACTTTCGAAGTGTCGACTTCGCGAGGGTGTCAAGCGTCGGAGTAAATTACAAAAAATATACATTTTTCTCACCCACTTTAATTATATTCCCCATGTCATTTTTCGTCAACGCTTCACTCTGTAGACGTCTTCCTGAATAAGTAATGGAAAAAATGTGTGTGAATTTTCCGGCTCAAATTCAATTACTTTTGTTTAATTTTTATTGAACAGTCTCTGCATAGGTACGTACTTAAACCTTAATCGAATAGAGGTATTGAAGTTCTTTTTATGACTAATGAACTTTTTATGAAAATAAATAAATCAACACATGTTAAAATGCATGGGTTATGAAAGTTATAGGCTATCAAAAAGTGGAAAATATATTTAAACTCAAGTGTCAGACTCAGGTATAAGGTGAATTGAATAAAGTTATTATAATAATTGATAATTATCAATAAGACTTCAAGATAAAACGCAAGAAGTGGGGTACAATATGTATAATATTTGTCCAAAGCTCCCATACCTACTAAAAATACAGAGATCGTAATCATATCTAAGACAGAGTCAATTGCCTTAAATTATGATAAAATCGAATCGAATATATCTAAAAGGATCTAGCCAAGTGAAAAAGGACGAAAATATAAGGCATACATGTCTTGCATTAATAATACGAGTGTCACAGATAAGAGAATTTGGGGGCTCTCTCCAACATGATTCTGTTGAGATGAAACATGAATATTCTATTGCACAGGGCTACAAAACTTTGGACCGGTTTATTTATACTAAGACAATCATTTGAGAAGTACGTAAAAGTTCTTACATGTTTGATGGTATTTTGAATTCCCTTAAAACAATTTAGCTGTAATTTTGGATTCTCTGAATTAGAGGTAGAAAGGTAACATTCTTATTATTTTCCCTTATTCTGTTGCTTAGTATCAAACAATGACACGTGGATAAACAAACTCAGTAATTTTTCTTTTCTGTTGTTTTCTTTACTTATACTATCTCAGAAACCCAACTTTGAGAACAAGAACCACTATCTCGAAGTAGCCGATACATCACGCGGAAATGTCCCAAAGGACCTTCTGTGTTAGCTGAACTAAGGTTACAGCCAAGCGCATATAAATGTAGGTATGCATAGCATCTATATCTACATCCTAAGGACAAGAAAATAAAAATAAAAAAACGCCAACGTGTTAAGATTGAGAATCCAATCCATCGATCATACATCTGGCTGGGCAATATCAGCTGTGATAGTGTCTAATTTTCGTAGGTCGCTCAATTTAAGAGTAAATTATTAATTTAGGATCCTAATACTGTAAACACTGTAGTGAGTCATCTTTTGTGCATTTATTTGAGAACATAATCAGTGTGAGTGTGACCATGTTTGAAATAGCAAACACAAACATATGCCACAATATTGTTAAGTATTTTCATGTTATTTTATCTTATCTTGTGTGACTGATGTACAAAGTTATCTACAATCCCACAAGTTCATCACATATATTTTTAGTTTTCGCCATGACCTACAACACGGCCTCACGTTGCATTCAAGAGATATAAGAATAGAACTCATATAAAAGGCTCTACTAAATGGAATATTGACGGAACATGAAAAGCAACAAGGAAGGCTTCCCGCCAGACTCAAACAAAGAGCAGGGATGACAGTAATCCGAGACTTCGTAGTGGCGGAACATTTTAAGAAAATGCCGAGCGAGAATTCAATTTTACAACCAATGCTCTAAAGAAATAACCTGAAAAGGTTAGGTTTCTAATGCTACTAAATTACTATAAAATCTTACTAAATTCATAAGTCACGCTTGTTTCTCTTATAGGGTAGGCAAAGCATCAGTAACATTATAATTGGCATTTTTCGCCACGTCTAACTAGGTTTGAGGGTCGTTTTTAGAAAGAGCGATTTGTCCATTTATATCATCTCCGAAACTTTTGTCTCCCTCTACCTACTGGTTCCTTTAAGACCTATTCTAAAAAAATATCTCGAGTTTTGTTCCGACGCTAAGAAAACAAAACGTTAATTGAGTGGCTTCTTTCCGACAAACGATTAAAAACAACAAAAAGAAACAAATTATCGCAACAGAAAAACGAAGTCCTCAAAATGAAGTGACGGAAAACTCCTTTGACTCCAGTAAATCAATTAGGCGAACTGCTCTGAACTGGTTAGAGTTTTCAATTTGTATTCGTTGTGTGCACACAATGGCCACGGAAAAGCCGCGATTATCAGAAGAATGCTACCCTTTCATTCGATTCTACCAGCCAACCTTTGTTCTCGACTGAAATGGTTATTTAGGGGAATTAAATGTTTCCCAGTCGGAATTTCGACATCGAAATACGTAAAGAGAGATTCAGCTCGTAACGCCAAAAGGCCTTTTAAAAGGCCTTCAATAAAAAAGTGGTATCGGCTCAAGCCTGAACAGAACATCTGACAGATGAAAATCGTGATATTACGAATACACATAAAAGATCCTTCATAAAATATATTTGACAACTAACAAAAAGATACATGTCCAGAAAAGTAATAATCAAAAAGCTTTAACCCACATCAGTTGTATTCAGAAACATTTACAAAAGGATGGTTCTGAATACATCCCCGTTATATGCTTCACTATAACTAGCAAGGAAGCCATTCTTATAAGGGTCACTATCACTACCGTACGTCACGGTTCTCGATGAATGCGGGCGAGGGCGCTACAGTATCAGGAGAGACTGGCCATGATTCGGCGTAAACAAAATTTAACTATAACAAAACCATACCTGTCATTTTCCATCTTGAGTGAACAAAAAAGGATACCAGTATAAAAGCACTTAGTACAATCCTGTCACATAGAACTCGTTCAAAAATTTCAAAGGATTCTAGTTCAAATAACGACTTAACTTAATAGATTTTTGATGTGACAGAATTATAATGAGCCCGTTTCGTTTATACTGTGCTGTGATCCTTTTCTATTCGCTAAAGGCGGAAAATGGCGGGTATGGTTTTATTTTAGTTTTGTTAACGCCGAAATGTGGCCACTGTCAAATATTATGGTGGCCACTGTTAAACATTATATTCCTTTTCTAGCCACGTTCATGAAAAGCATGGTCGAGTCGTACTATATGTTGGGCGCAAGTTGGGCGTATACAGCCGTCATTCTACCAGAGCGTGACTTTTGAATGGGACGACGGGCGCCAATGACATCACTCAATAAATTGAAAACGTGTGTCGAATATCTACAGAGATGCCGGAGAGTGGCAAACCATGCTTTGATATAGAGCACTGGGTACTCTGTAATGGGATATGCTTTGTTGTACTAATTGTATTAGAAATTCGTACGGATTTTAGTCCACTAAACAAAATTAAATGGGTATGACGAACAACTTGGTTCGTTATGATATGCGATCACGTTGAAAAATTTGGGCTTGGGTACATTTTCTCCACTCTTCACTTTACACAAATCGCAATTAATTCAAATTTTAAACTTAGTTTAACCTGAATTTTTCCGTGGTTCTTTCCGGTCGCTGTCTTGACAGAAGTCGTTACACAAACCATGTCTGAGATCTATTAAGTAGTTGTGCTATAAGGAGGTTTAACTCAAACACCAAGGTTCATAGGGTCGTTCGAGTCGAAAACCCACTCGATAAGGAAGGATTATGATTATGACTTAAATCCTTCTTAAGAAGACACAGTAAATTTAATTACATTTCTTGACATTGTGACAATGTATACTCGATTTTGTCTCTACGCTTCCACGATAGGCCCGTTTCCGTGCAATGGTTTTTTATTGTAAATGTCATACTACCCTCAACATTGTTAGCGGTCCGATATCGGTCAGGTAGGCGTTTACCGGAAGTGTGTCCGGAATTTCTATAAGGCAGACTATGTTTGTGAACTCACTCGCGTAGTATAGAAAGGACTTGGCATGGCGCCGGGAATCGGGTCTTCTATTTATCGAGGAATGTTTTAATTATTAGAATCGAGGTGACTTTTATACATGAGGTGTATATTGAGTGTGACGAAATACGTTTATTGCAGTTTAAAATTTAAAACTTAGTCTAAATAAGGCCTCCTGACTTTGAGACAACTCTGCTAACCGGCGCCCAATAGGGTTCTATCTATTCCTACGGGGGAACATTAACTTTATATTTGTCAATTTATCACTATGTGAGATTTTCCCCAGTTTGGTAAGGCCAATGCAGGCTGAATCACCTGATTGTCTGGAAGAAAAAAGATTCTGTGTCCGAGTCAGGTCACGTAAAGACTGCTACACACATGCCGCCGGCGCACAAGTCGAGAAACGAGCAGAAAAAGAGTAGGTACTTTGCTGTGTTCTTTCTATGTGTTGAAATTAGACTAAAATCAAGAACCTAACCAAGGCATTTTCTTTTTTGTAAATTTTGGAATGTAGTGCAGTAGGTATATTATGGAAAGCCGAACAACGAATTAACGGGAAGTTTTACGCACTTCACGCCCCATTTGGTAGGATTTACTGCTTGGTTTAAAAGTTAATGTAATCCGTTGTGACTCGACGCCCAAATAAATTAATTTGCGGTCTGATTTTCCAGCCGTAGCTATTATTTTCCACCAGTTTTCTATTAATTTAACATTTTCTCATTTTTACGATGGATGGATGAATCTAAGATTTTGTTTTTTGTTTTTCAAACTAACTAGGTACAGTGTTGACCAAGTACATAACTAGTTTACACAAGTAAAAGAGTCACGACATCCTACCGTACTGCTAGGTAAGTACTTAAGTATCACTACTATATTTTTCAGGCGTAGGTGCAACAACAAAACTAAAACTTCCTCTGCTCGGATGCCATCAGGTTGAAAATCGGTGTTTTTCTTCTGGGTAAAATACACTAGGTGAGTATAGCTTGAACTTTTCACATAACTACAGCACATCGTGTGTACTTTGTGTGTACTTTGCACCTGATGCATATTCTATGATTTTTATCGCACTCAATTTATGAAGGTACGCTTTATTTCTACGGATAAACCTCTATTTATAAGTAGGTAGAATTTGAACCCTGATCCCACAGTCCCTTCAGCCTTCACGTTTCTGCATTCAAATCCGTGCTCGTAAAACAAAGGAGTGAAAATTACTCTAGTGTACAAAACTGTGGTTTAAGGTAAAACATTTTTACACGGGTTTAAAATTAGATGTGTATAGACCGAAGGTGTTTAATGTATTCATGAAGGAAAATATATCGGAAAAATAACTGTCTAAAAGTGTGTTAGATATCGCAATCTCTTGCAGATAAGTAGATATATTATATCACTACACAGACATCACAATAGATCTGCCAAGCGTGTTAAGTATGACTTTAATGGGGGAAACTATTTTACAGTGAACTTTTAGTTGCTGTTATAGGCACATTCATTCGTATTGTCGCCAAATATCATAGATTAAAAAAATTGGCTACCCCATTAGGCGTGACTATATTATGTATGTATGTAAAAAAAATGGCTTCCTATTATTATTGTGTTAGTGCTGCTTCAGTCATTCTCTTTGGGCGAGCCAATTTTATTTTAATATTTTGTTTTATACCCTAAAATATGGTCAGAATTTTTTTTGACCCTGTTCCTATTTACAGCAGTTACTAACTATAATAAAATATAAAGCCTCAGTGTGGGTTCGGTAACAAGTCTATATTCGTCTATTTGGAAACCAATAACCACACACGGGTGAAAGTTTCATACGAACACGAGTTGGCAACTCCAACACGCGCGTAATAAGCTTTCAGTAACGGGTGAATGTGCACATGTTGGGCCAGCAGTTTTCACAACATTTCAGTTTGTTTACGAAGTATATGAAACATTCTAAAGGCAATATCATGGTCAATAAATAGAAGAAAATGTTTTTTTTTCTCATTTGGATGGTACTGTTTTTGTATAATAGTGGAACAAAATCAACGTGCCGGTCACTTTTTTTTATTTATTTATTAAAATTCATTACAATTTATTACTTCTATTGGAAAAAATCAGAGTTCAAACGATCTAACAAAACAACAAAAAAGAAACGATCTATAAAAAATGTTAAAACAAAAAAACGAGCTGAAAAAACGAACAATAACTCAAAAAGCTTTTATCATAGGAAACTTACGACTTTTACGATGAGAAAAAATATTCTTCCAGGAAAATTTATTGACCCTGTGGTGAAATGTATCGAAAAGCTAGTGAGCTATCTACTTAGCAAATAGGTATGTATAAAAGCACTGTCCGTCCGTGTGTGCAAAGCTTTAAAACATTTTCAAAGGATAAAATGTTTACCTCCGCTGGCAGACTGCGTTTTAAAGGCAAAGTAAATAAATGTACGAACCACTAAGACCTCAAAGTTGCTAGCGGGACACAGTTCCAAGAACATTAGTTATGCAAAGGAGATTATTTGAAGACATGAGACGGTGTTCCATGAAAGCAAATATTTCGCAAAGCAAAAGTTTACCAGATTTACTTAGATTATTTAGAATAAGTATTTTTTTTTTACGAGGAAGACGCAGCAATAATAAAACTTTGTACTGGAAAAAGCTTTGAAATATACAGAGTGTAAAAAAGTACTGCGTTCCTTTCAGCCTCTACTGATGACACCAAACAATTTTCCAAAAACAAAATTTTAGATTGAAAAAAATTATTGCCTTTTCCATACAAAGATGCTCTCTTCCATACAAGGCAAAATTTTACTTCGAGCACAGTATAATTCAATAATCTGACGTTCTGGCTACGTCAGACTCATATATTATACTGTGCTTCGACCTAAAATTTTTTGTGCTTTGCGAATGTTGTTTGTTATCATTAGTAGAACATGTGGTTTAAACGAACGCAGTACTTTTTTTACAGCCTGTATATACTATGTCAGTGGAAATAATAGCTACTTACATCAAAATAATAACTTTCATACGGCATCGTTTGGAAATCAATCATTTTCTTTGCGATTGTTTTTACTAGCAAAACAATAGCCAGTCGTTCGTAGAAAGAATCACACAATCACTTTTTTGTGAAAAGTTTTTATATTTTCATAATTTTATAACACATTTGCTCGTAAAGGGTCTCTTACTACACCAATTTCAATATTGTATTGTATCTTATTACGTACTTGAGCGTAATCGTAATGTAAAATGCACGAGTGCTGTAAAACACACGAGTTTTTTTTTTTAATTAGGTAAAACGCACGGTTTATCGAACGGTACTTTTTTAAATCTTAGCAAAGAGTTTTTATGGCAGAAAAGTGGTCAACATTTTATAAATAAAATTAACTTTGGGGGATAAAGTATAATAAAATAAACATTTAATTCTTTGATTTAATTAATTTTTACAATAAATTACAACCATTTATCTGTAACAAAATAAAAAAAATATTAATTTAGTTTATTAGTAATACTGGCTGGTTTTTTGTGCTTTGCCTTAAAAAAAAAAGCGCTGCGCGATATATACTAGGTAATCTGGGGTACGTTCAGAAACGCTCGATTGATCGAAATTTAACCTGGTTAAAAATTATATTGCCCGTTCAGAGACACCTGGCAGACGAAATTTCGACTAGGTTATTTTTTATCCGGCCCGTTCAGAGGCGCACCGGAAGTGAGGTTTTATCTGACAGCAGCTAAGGTGCATGTTCAGTGCGTCCCACTAGTATAAGATTCGATCGGTATAAATATCGAACTGGGTCGACTGAACGTACCCCTGTGGATGCGCGCGCATCGCTAATTTGTGAACGAGTAAAAATTATTCCTCGCTTTTTTTCTTTTCGCTGTATTGTTTTAATTTTTTAGCTATTTCCTCGCAAATATGTTATAAAACGTCGTACGACATACGTGCGGTTTGATAATTACAGCCTCTGCTTTCTTGTAGCCCTCGCCTGCGGCTCGGGCTAGCAATATCGCCTCGGCTGTAACTATCAACGCACCGCACTTGTATCGTAATGTACTATTACGAATATAATATTTTATCTGTAATGTTATGTTACGCTTTATTGAATAAAAATTAGACAGTAAAAAGATTAAAGTTATGTCAGTGATATGATATTCTACCAAATAGAGGGAATAGTAGAAGCAAACACGGATTGATGCAAAGCGAGCGAGTAACAAAATATCTTCCAATTAGGTTCGGATTCGGATGCTTCCTTTACAAACAATGGGTTTACGGAATTTGCAATGTTAATAATTTTGCTCTAACAAACATTTTGATATCCATTGTATGCTGCCCATCTTTGTCTGTTTCATAACATAAGACAAATGATAAAGTAAGAAGACTAACAATCGCTTACTAAAAAAATATTACTGAAATGCTTTCATAAAATTGAAGTGGCATTGCATAGCTCGTAAAACGGCTCATGTATCGCAAAGCACTGCATGTGATATAGTGTCCTAATTGTGGACCGATTATATCGTGAACAGTTGGTATTCAATTGTGGGCAATAGAAACACTTATAATAGTGATTTTTGTGTTCAGAAATCTTAAAAAAACACGGAAAAGATTTCTTAGCAAGTTGTTGCCTCTCATCATCATCTATAATGGCATTTAAAAGAAAATCTAGAATGCAATATAAAGGCCCTTAAGGGACGCCGTTTGTAGAATATTTTGACAAGATCGTTCAGGTATCAAATTGCCTATTCGCTTTAAAAAGGAAACCTGTAACTTCGGCAGTAAAGCGGCTGAATTTGAAAGAGTTCGGTTTATGTCGCTCGTTATGCGCGATTGCGCGAGGTAATGTTTCTTTACCATAGACTAGGTAGGGAAAAAAACATCTGCAATAATATCCCGAAGTATTCTTTACACATAAAAATTGAGTTTTCCAATCGACATATGAACCCTCACGTCACGTCGTTGATAGGCCTTTGACATGGTTTGTCTAATGGCCACTTTCAAAGACAAAGAAGCATGGACAGACAACTAAGTGATAGTTTTTTATACGAATAACAAATAACATTGGATTCCATTGGAATCAAACCCACGACGGCCTCAGACCACTAGCTACTAGGAGCCTAAGCTTGAGACCACTGGGGCACGGAGGCAGTAAGCAATTTACAATAATATCATAAATCAGTATTCTTTACTTATTTATGACATAAAAAATTTATGCATCCATATCCATAAAACTACTTATTGGATCTTCTGTTTTGATATTAAATAGATCCAATAGTTTTATGGAAACACGTGAAGTTTGCTTTAAAAATGATTGATGATACAAAACGTAATCAAATGTGCAACGATAATATACCAGTGAAATCGAACTGTGTTTTAAATTTATTTTATGGTTGACACTTGCCTATAATAGCCTACTTTTCAAGTTCAAAATCGGTGGTAAGGTGAAGTTATTTACTCGGTAACTCTGGATAGTATGCATTTAGAAAACCCAGACGTAGGTAATGTAATCAGTTGCATTCCTTTTACTATTGTTACCCAGTTTGATAAGTCTTTCAGCTCTCAAGTCTGTGTTTCCTCCTTTTAGGCATTTCTAAGTTTACATCTCCTGTCTTCCGACAGTTTTTACGAGAATTGCTTTTTATACCAATAACTTCGTTTTATGGCCATAATTAAATTTATATTAGAAGAAATGAAGGGTACTATTTTTTTCAATCTAGTCATAATATTACAGCTAGAATTTGAATTGCATTTAGTCAAAAGTCTGTAATGGTAAATGATATTGAATTTTAACATCCAAAATTTTATTTTAGTTGAATTTTGGCCATTTGCGGCAAACCCAAATCGAAACAGAATTGATGGATAGAGAGATAATCTCTTGTAATACTTTGACTGAAAAATCATATTTCCGATATAAAACTCGAACAAAATTCCGGTCGAAAGTGATTCGGAGATTTTTTTTAGAACTATTCCACATTTTTCGTTTTAAATGATCTATCTGTTTAGAAAATATTTTTTATTTATGTATACTTTATTTCTCTTAAGTCCGCACAAGTAGAAAATATATACGACAAAAGAAGAAACAGGAACTCCTCAATTAGGTATGGTCAAAATTTGACACCACAATTCACCTCATACCTACATTTTCAATATCCAGAAAACCAGAAAACCTTTTTGGACCGTTATACCTACCTACATGGGTTGCTAATCCTATTGAATGTAGGATGCGGTAAAGTACTACATTAGAATAATATTGTATTACATCTCAAACTGAAAGTATAAACCAATCGAAGAGTTGGGTCCTTGAAGTAAGGAGCTCTCAAACCCCGTCTCGGTCAGTAATCTCTTTTGTACAGTCTTAGCAATTTCTTACTGGAAATCTACCTACTTATAAGTTGTTCTACTTTAAATTGACTGCAGCTTCCGGCTTATTTGAGTGAAATGATATTGTTATTGCTGCTTGAAGGCAATAATAGATTGTAAAAATAAAGAAACAGTTCTTACATAGCCAAGTAGTCATAAATAAAGGACATCATGTCATATAGGAATTGCGCTAATATTTATGTGACATAAAATATAGGAGAAAAAGACGTAACACCATAAAAAGGACGTCTCACGATGGCTTCCTAGAAGTCTTCACCCATTGAATGCAGTGAAACAGAGATAAAATGGTGAGAGTTGACTGTAATATTATTTCATTTCATTATTGGAAGAATGCTATATACGAGTAGTGTAGAAAGGAACTGAAACCTATGTTGAAACGAAACATACTCTTTTGCTACGACCGTAGCGACATTCTACGAATATTTCGTAGAACGGCTACAATGCTACGAATCAAGTATGTTCAAAATGTATGTCGTCGAGTAGAACGTTGCTGTTCAAACTAAATCGGCTTCATATTTTTCACACATCGCTAAAACGGTTGAACATATGAACATCTAGCGCTGTTGAAAATATTTGACATTGGAATACAAATAAGTTTGCAGAATCAGAAATGGTTCATGCAGTGCTATATTGTATAGGAAGCTGGTATTTTAGAAATACGTGTTTGTGGTGGGATGTTCAGTATGTGTGGGATCTTACCATTATCAACATTATCTCTGTCGGGGCCGCTGTCGTGCTCTGACTCCGACTCGTCCCAGATGGTGTCGCTGGCGATCTTCTGTCGGGAACACTCGATCCAGTAGCCGGGTGTGGGGATCAGGCTGTGGGGATACTCCTCGCAGAACTCATCTGTGAAAGAGAAGTTACGTTTATGTCGGCTTTAGGTAATTTCTAAAAGAAAAGTGTTCATATGGACGCAGGTTTAAATCCATCTAACTCCTTTTTAAATCTTTTTGTGAGGTTGGTTTGGTAGGTACTATTATACACCGAAAACAAACACAAACATGACTTGTTTAGACCATGATGAACAAATTTATTGGTTGAAATATAAAAAAATAATGTTAAACTTTCCAGACAAAGTCGAGTCATTTTGTATGAGAGCACCAATGTTTTTTTTATTTTCAAATCTTCCATATAGATATTTTTTTTAGGTTCATGGTCTAATACTTTGGAGAATAAAAAAATTTATTCAAAAAGTTTACAAGAGTCGCTAGAAATAAAGGTGAAATATTTTACGAAAAATAAAACGAATCGGTGGAAATATTCACTTAGCTTTTTTTTATTTTATTCTAATAGCAATCACCACGTTTATATCCATAGGAGAAGCTTAGTGTGATTGTTTTTTAATTACCTTTTCAGAGCAGATAGTGCACTGTCTGTGCATTTTATAGCGCACTTACCTTCGGCAAAGCGTTTTAAATTTTATTCTTTAGCAAAAGTTCTGAAGACTTCCTTTTATTATTTTGTGTCTCGATAAGATTTTTGCTATTATTGACGACTTATTTTATTTCACGGATGGATACAAAATTGGATTGCAGTTTCTTTTTGAAAGGATTGTAAAATGGTATTGAAAAGTCACATTCACATTCTGTTTTGTAGTCGAAGCTTCTACAAACCGAGGTCAAGAATTACATTAGTTGATTTGATTAAGTTTGACCACATTATAACGTTGGTTATTTTAGGGTAAGTTAAGAACAACTTATGCCTTGTCTATCCTCTCAAATATTGAACTGTGTATTTTTTGTATGTTATTTATAGGCACAGAATTTATTTATTACTACAAAATGAAACTTTGCTTACAAATGAATACAACAACATAGAGATAGGAAAAGCAATTAGTTAATCATGGTTATAAATGCTTTTCAGCATACAAGCTTTAAGCTCCAGTATTGAAACTAGATAACTATATAGATACAGAACATGTATATTAACATAGACCGATATTGCCCCGTAACATGTTTGCTGTGGACATAGAACTAATCAACTGCCTCCGTGGTCTAGTGGTCTGAGCCATGGGCTCTCGATCCGGAGGTCCTGGGTTCGATTCCCAGGGGGGGAACACAAAGTTGATATTTGTTAATTTATCACTTTGTGAGATTTTCCCCAGTTTGGTTAGGACATTGCAGGCTGAATCACCTGAGTGTCCGAGAAGAAAAAGGATTCCATGCTTCGGAGAGCACGTTAAGCCGTCGGTCCCGGTCGCTGTCATTGATAGTGGTCGTTACACAAACCATGTCAGAGGCCTATTATATTAGCTGTGCCATTAGGCGGTTTAAAAACTCTGACACCAGGGTTCATCGGGTCGATCGACTTGATACCCATACGACAGAAGAAGAAGAACATAGTAGGTACAGCCAATATTGCGAGATGCTTGCTACAAATAAAACTATTTTGCCAGCGGTGGGCAAACCATGACAATATGGAGTCTGGTTTTAATCGTAATTTAAACATCTAGTTTATATGGAGAGAAGTGATAAAAATAATAATAATTAAATATAGTGGGCGCCAGAGTAAAATGAAGGTAAGCAGCTTTTACGGCGAATACAAAATTATTATTACATACCTATGCACGCGCTTGCCAATGACCATACCTATCACCAGCCCTGCTGTTAATATGGCAAATAACCAACCAGTAGTCTCATGTTCCGTAGCCGACAGCTGATGTAGCCGAAAATGGTACTGTAGTTTAATAAAATAATGTAGGTTTTCTTTGTTTGCCTACACCACTCGTCTTTAGATTATATGATGTAAAAATCCAGAATGGATGAATTATTTTTATATCGACCAACATAATCAAATCTGAAAGCTCTCACATTTAGTCCAGCAATTAAACGTATAACAAAAGTCCCAAAAATACTTCTCTCGGCCTCAACACCGACACCGTATCAAAGATTCAACTGAAATAAATGAACGAACGAGCGCGCGTCGTTTTTAATATTTCTCCGCTTATTCTTCAGAGAGAAATCTGATTTTAGTGTTGCCATTACACGGGCGAGGATCCTGAATTATATATTGGACGGGCAGACGCGTCGCTGACTTTACCTCCGTCGGATATGTACGTACGTTTATATCCGGCTAGGCTATTTTTGTTCCAACTACACGGGCCTCATGCTGTGCTAACAAATTCGCTGGGCCGATTTTGTTTTTAGGGAAGAAGCTGAAAATAGCGATATTGTTTTACATCTTCCTACAGTTTTTGTTTGGAAACAATACTTGAACAATCTAGAAAAAACTATCGAGAGTAGTCGTGTGTTCTTATTGTTGTCATATTAAAAAAGAAATAGGATCATAGGTCTAAACAACAGGTGCTCATTTAATTAGACACAAAAGATTACTGGTATTAGACGTGTCAAATTATAGAATAGTTAACACATTAAAGACATCTTAATAAAATAAAAAATATACCTATATATAATTATACAGTACTAGTCACCCTTAGGATCAGTTCACACTGAGAAGCGACGCGACGCAGCGCGCTTTTTTCTAGAGCTAATAGAACATGATTTATTTAAAAAGATAGAGACTTCTCGCGGAATCGCGCTACGCGGTGCAGCCTGTCACTACATGGTAAAACGAGATACATCTTCAAACAGTTTCGCGCCGTGTGAACTGACCCTTAATTTCTTCAATCTCCATTGCCCCTCTTCTTGATTCTTCAATGTCTTCCTCTGATGCCAACACAAGGATCGATGCACTGTAAGGTAGAACACCAAGCGTTTTACAATTTGCTTGGCGTTCATACTTAGAGTGTACCGATCGGCTTGAAAAATGCTTCTTCTGCGGCAGGTTCTTCTGTCTTCATTTACGTATTAAAAATTAAATGTTTTTTTAATTATAAATACAATACAAAAATAATAAAACATAACGAAGGAACAAACATAAAAAAAAAACAATTTCAATTAGACTGCCTTATTTTTAGGGTAGCAATTTCTGCCAGGCGATCTTTGTGTAAAAGAGTAATTCAATAATGATCCCTCTTATTTCTTATAGATAAATTAAAATAATATAGCTAGATACAAATTTGGTATATGGTAGTAATAGTACATTACGATACAAGTGCGGTGCGTTGATAGTTACAGCCGAGGCGATATTGCTAGCCCGAGCCGTAGGCGAGGGCTATAAGAAAGCAGAGGCTGTAATTATCAAACCGCACGTATGTCGTACGACGTTTTATAACATATTTGCGAGGAAATAGCTAAAAAATTAAAACAATACAGCGAAAAGAAAAAAAGCGAGGAATAATTTTTACTCGTTCACAAATTAGCGATGCGCGCGCATCCACAGGGGTACGTTCAGTCGACCCGATATTTATACCGATCGAATCTTATACTAGTGGGACGCACTGAACGTGCACCTTAGCTGCTGTCAGATAAGACCTCACTTCCGGTGCGCCTCTGAACGGGCCTGATAAAAATTAACCTAGTCGAAATTTCGTCTGCCAGGTGTCTCTGAACGGGCAATATAATCTTTAACCAGGTTAAATTTCGATCGATCGAGCGTTTCTGAACGTACCTACCCCAGATTACCTAGTATATATCGCGCAAGCTTTTTTTTTAAGGCAAAGCACAAAAAACCAGCCAGTATTACTATAAACTAAATTAATATTTTTTTTATTTTGTTACAGATAAATGGTTGTAATTTATTGTAAAAATTAATTAAATCAAAGAATTTAATGTTTATTTTATTATATTTTATCTCCCAAAGTTAATTTTATTTATAAAATGTTGACCACTTTTCTGCCATAAAAACTCTTTGCTAAGATTTAAAAAAGTACCGTTCGATAACCCGTGCGTTTTACCTAATTAAAAAAAAACTCGTGTGTTTTACAGCACTCGTGCATTTTACATTACGATTACGCTCAAGTACGTAATAAGATACAAAACAATATTGAAATTGGTGTAGTAAGAGACCCTTTACGAGCAAATGTGTTATAAAAATGTTTCTATATTTCTGCTGTAGAAAATTGCTAGAAACTCGGAAAATATAAATCTACTCGGCACAGACACAATTACTGGGCCTAAATGGAAATTTATTCGTACTTAGCAGAACTTTTATTACATTCTGCATTCTTGATTTCCAAATCAATTACACAATTTTTCATTGTGAAAAAAATTATTGAACAAGCTTAAGGATAACATAGGTATATCTATTTTCTGTATCTTTTAATTTTGTTTTTTAAGTGTTGAACACATTTGAGAAATTGAGATGACAAAAAAGATAAAAAAAATATTACATACCGTCACGTCAATTACTAATATCTACAGTATTTTTTTAAATATCTACTGAAATAGGTAGCATATTGAACTAAAACATATTGTAGTTTACAAAATTACAGTGTCATAATGATAACCCTAGCTATTATGAAAATAACCAAAATATTTAATAAGCTATGTAAACCTTTCAGAAACAATTTATTAAGCTTACACATTTTTAGTTTTAATGGGGTCTTCACAGGTCGGGTCGGGATTATGAAATACCGGATTGGATGCCATAAATAAAATCGTTGGAATATTTCATAGACGGCTGTGTTCTGAGCGAGTTTCGAGGGCTTACCGAAGGGTTTTGAAGGACAAATTTGTTTTAAGGTATTTACAATAGGTAAGCTGATAAGATAACGTTATACTTATATGTTTTTTTATTTATAAGGTTTCCTACCTCGCAGTGAATTGAGGGATTTTCCAGTAGAATACTTTATTATTTAGAAGTATGTGAAACTTAGGTATCTATCCTCTCTGGACATCTCTCTCAAAAAACTCTTTTCCAGGTCGTCAAAAGAAACTATCTATTAGATTTTATTAATTAAAAACATAACCTTTTACTTGGCTATCGCATAAAAATAACAGCCGCTTAAGACATTGCTCTACATAATTTTTTCGTTATCACCGCACTTGGCAGGGCAGAAAGTGAACTACATAAAAAATTATATTATTTCTTTGATAAAACATTTACTTCTTGCTTTTCTAAAATAAATACATTCATAATCGATAGATTATAATATTTTATCCTTCATGCGAGTATAATCCACCAGTCACTTTCAATAAACTTGTTCAAGTAAATTATTGGTAATGAAACATTTAAGTGGACCGATTTAGGTAATTTGGAGGAAGTATTAAGAATTCTGAAGAACCTTAATAGGCTAACGATCCCTAATGGTGAGCCATTAAGAGCAAAATGTAATTTATTGTATGGCCCTCGAAGTCAGTCTTAAACAAACTGTGGATTGGAATAATGTACCACAATTTCAGACACCGAGTACATACTAAGTTTTTCTTGAATTCATTATGGCGACTGCCACAGAAAAATAACTACGTGATAAGTTTTATATTGTATATAATTTTATATGTGTTACTGATTATTCTCCAGGGTTTGAAATATTGTTGATACTCTTTTGAAATTATAAAAAGTACAGATTACTTAAGTAACTACTTCCATGTTTTATCTATCATGGATTTGTCAAATTCCAGCCAGGAAAAGGAGATCCATTTGAAGAAATGACTAGAGATTAGGAACAGATTTATTCAAAAAAACGTATATTTTTATCTAATAATTATTAGATACAAATATATATATAATACATTAACTTCAAACTAATCTAAGTCAATAAAATATTCCTTTCGTGTAACTTTACCCCAAACTTCTGTCCCCTATTCTCTCCTAAGTTGACCTAATGACATTATAAATCTACGGAAAAGCAGGTAACCGTTATTTGAGAGGAAGAAACGAGGAAAAAGACAAAATGTTTGTTGCCCTCCGAGATTGTGACTAGCGAAGTGAAATAAAGTTGCTGAAATAAGGTAACGTTACATTTATTAAGGTTTACAAGGTAAAATTTATTGTTATTTACCAAATCCGTGCCAAGTCAGAGGTATCTCTACATTAATGCTCTATTCTATCTCTTCTCGCGGATGCCCTAAAAACCATCTCAGGATATTGACAATAGTAATCCCTGTGCCAGAGAATTTTGTCACGTCCGGTTATCTGCCTTCCAGCGAAGCTGAACGGAAGTAAACTTCAAGTAGGAGAGGCCCACCCCTAACTGTGGTATTTTCTTCGCCTTATAAGCTATTCAAAGTACCTAGAAAACAAATCTAAAATGTTCCAAAAGAAGTCGAGAATTAGTAGAAACAGTAAAAGCTATTAGATGTACCAAACGATGTCCATCGGATGAAATTTGCCTAATCACTCATCATCAACCTAACACTGATGGAGCTAGTCGTTTTTTGGTACCTAACAAATAATGATAGGATAAAATATATATGACTTCTACAAAAAGACATTGGAGCGCTAATACAGGAAAGACTTATTGTCTTGTCAACTAATTAATTTCTAGTCATCATCAAGCACCAGATCGAATGGATCTTCATAACATGAAAACACTACACAAAGTGATACAATGGTGCCGATTCTGTTGCAAACACACCTTAACCTAATTTAAGTTTGGTTCTGTCACTTTCATTAATTTGAATAAAATAGAGACAGCAACATTACATCTGATTATAATCCTGTCGAAGTAACGTTACTGTGTCGTCTTAGTCGTTATACGTCACTTTGTCAAGATTATAATCGGATGCTGTGTTGCTGTCTCTATTTTATTAAAATTTTAGAAAGTGACAGAATTAAACTTAATTAAGTTAAGGTGTGTCTGCAACAGAATGGGTAGCTCTCTCATACTGCAGCTTTTACTCAGTCAACTTTTACGATACTCTTGGGATATAAAATGCTGGTACTGCCCTTACCCTAACCCAACATCACGATATTTCTACTACTCAAAACATCAGGTATAATTAGCCGCGTCTCTCTGCAAACCTCATTACCTTAAATGCATATATTTTAACAAAGCACAGCTAACTATAAAGTAAACAAACACACAATATGAAAATGGAAGGTCAGGCTAAGCTTCCTCTGCGCTTCCAGACTCTAAGCAAACAGAGATTTAATTAAATCCAACAGATGGAATGATAAAGCACACACATACGAAAGGAGTTTATGAAAAAACTTTTTATTTTACCGCCGTGAGCTAAGGTTAAAACTTAACTAACTTTCATTCTGGAGTCTCATTTACTTATTTTACTAAACTATAATTTATTTTTGATAATTTAATATAATTATTATATTAGAAAAACAGCTGTGAACGATGACGACATATAAAGTTATGTTTTTAAAAATAATTGTAAAATATTTGCCATGTACTGTTGTTAATATAATATCTTACGTGAAGATGAGAAATTAAATTTAAAGTTTTCAATGTTATATTTTTATTTATCTGGAAAAGCATTTTTTTCTACATAACGGGATTTAAAACCACCTTACCGGTTTTAAAAGAACCCTTTTCACCCTCCAGAACACCTGACCAGAACGGTCTACTTTCATATTATACTTTGAGCAAGGTTTGAGCACAAAGGTGACCGAAGTAGGCAAATATATTGGTCCCACAGAGGGTCCAATGCAAACAATTATGGCCTGCCGGGGGTAGGCTATCATCATTGTGTTTACAGAACAAGCGTCCACAGAAAACTAAAACAGGATATACCTACTGGCAGGTTTCTTGCAAAATTTTCTTCTTCTTAACGTGTAGGTTTCGAGTCGATCGATCCCATGAACCCTGGTGTCAGAGTTTTTACACCGTCTAATAGAACAGCTAATAGGCCTCTAGGTCTTTGCAAATTGTTACTATTAGATCTCTTGGTTTTAGTACAAAAAAGTGCCTTAAGCATTTTTGTATGCACAGACAGAAAAAAAGAGCGTGTGTGCCGAGCACAGAATAATTATAAAAATAAATACCTAGAGAAATGGTGAGACTTTTATGTTGCTGACTGTACTTTTCGGGCTATTTCTATGCAAACTTATTAGTGGGAGCAGTTGACGAATACTTAAAATTGAATATTTTATGATTCATCAACTCATCCCGCGGGATCAGTTTATTTCGGGCGCAGTTGATGAATAACCCAAGTATTGCACCCTCTACTTAGCTCGAGGGTTTAAGTGGCCTTAACAAGACAAGGGTTAATGCAAGTTTGGTGTGTGTTTGTTCATACGACGTTGTTTGGCGAAGTTTATGTCGGTTTCATATTTTACTTGGTATTTCTATGTGACTTTAGCCAGCATAGGAGTAAAATCTTTGCCGTATATAATAATAAACTTTTATTGTTTTGTTTCTCTTATTTTTTTAACCTTTAACCGGATAATTAAGTATAATCATTTTCCTTCTAAAAGTAATATGGGCTAGGTTGTATTAAACTTTCCTATCTGTATTTTATGAATAGCTGAAGGTTTGCTTGACAGCCTTGTATCATACACGTAACCCAATTATATTATGTGATAAAAGACCATGTTGTATTCATTAAAGGAAACGTGAATCCTTTTGCGTAATCAACCCAACCAATGACGTCACAACGTGGTGGGTTCAGCTTCCTGTTGAGTATTATCAGTTTTCGCTACATTTAGTTGTAGAATTTCGTTTATGAAATCGTAGCGGTTGCGAAATAAAACGTCATACATTTACCAAAATCTCCGGAGCAAGAAAATACTTAATTGATAAGGTTTTTGATTAAAGTTCCGATAAATATAAGCTGTTTTTTACAACAACCTACTAGTATATAAACCTCTTCTGGTCCTCAATGTTTGAGCATTATGAAACAGAGCAGAAAAATAAATTATGTAGGTACGAGCTGTACCTAAGGTTTTTGGCATAAGTTTTTCATTATGATTATGATCTCACATGAAGTCAAGATATCACGCGTACTTACACAATCTTTTTCGGATGAAGTTTAGGCAAAGTATCAGCCGGAAGAGATTCATTTAAGAGGAGCTATTTCCCTGAGATGTAAAAGTCTCTTCAATTGATGGATTGCAAGGCGACTCACAAGTACTTAACGGTTCCGCAAAATGAACGAATTTTTACCTTGATCAACGAGCAAATTCGACTTCTACCGGGATTTCATGATTATCTTCAGGGATTTTGCGAAATCTATGTATGCTCATTTACCTGCGATATCAAATTTGTAGTACCTAAAAGATGTGGCTAAGAATATTACGGCTAAAATTTCGTTATTTTAGCAACAACTATGTTAGTGACTAAAGCTAAATTTCCGAACGCTCGCTTCAAAATCTAATTACGGTTAACTATTGATGTTAATGTTTTTATAACTAAATTGGATTTCGAAAATAAACTGCATATTTTTATTAACTCAAACCGTAATGCGTTTTTTTTCTCATCTGCGCGCCCACTCTCACCTCACGAAAGACGTAATAAATAAAACACATCACAACCAAGCGCTGTCAACGTTTACCTCATTACATATGGACAAAGCCGCCACGGAAATAATGCCGCTTAAATATTTTATACAGGTCTGTTTGAGCCTTTCCGGAGGGGTTTGGTTACCAGCTTTCCAGAGCTTTCCAGAGGTTTTTTTATCTCCCCGCGGGCGGGATTTGATGTATCTTCCCGTTTACCGGACACTAAGGGAAATTGAGTTTTATTCGATAGGACCGGGCTGGTGAATTTGCGTAGGGTAGCATCAGACTCAAGGCTGAAATGGGTCTCCGGTGTAAATGCAAAATATAAAATGTTTGTTACCGAAATAAAGATAATATCCTAAAAAAATAATTTGTTGTTACGTGTTTATTTTTTAATTTGAGCATAGGTGTGATGATGAAATAATATCTATAGATATAGAGTTTTTGATTTATACGTAACAATAAATAAAGATTTCCTAAAAAGGCGATAAATGTCAATATTGTTTATAAAACTACAAACTAAAGGTGAAATACCAATACTTACCTACGTATTAATAATACATTTCCGTTCATTTAATTTCACGCGTGGCGAGCTAGACGGTCGAACAGGACGAAGACATTGAGCGACGGCTCGATTTCCTTTCCTACTAAATAATCCTGAGTTTATTCACTCGAGAAAATTGAATGCATATAATCGGTATATACCGGCTTTGGCTTTGACTCACGGAATATCTCAATACGGACAATGTAGAAATTTTGGTTTAGAAATACTGGTCAATTTGATTTTATGGTACTAGAGGTTAGGTATTTGTTAACTGGAAGACAGTTGTTCTTGAACTGTCTAATATATTAGAGGAAGTGACTGAAACCGAATACAGCAAAAATATTTATCGTTACGAGATCAGCCTGTATCAGTCCACTGGACATAGATTTTGATATTGATAATATCAAATTGATATCAATATCACAGAGTAATAATAACAATAACTTAATATTTACCTGCCTATTCCAAAATTGAAACGACAGAAGTTTTAAAAATCATAAAGACAATAGTTTATTTATGATTCAGTAAACATTATAAATTCTGACCAACACCATCGAGGGATCGAAACTGACTGACAACTAGATTCATTTTCACTTGTTGCCCAGACTGTGACAGGGGATGGTTTCCAATGGGATTCAGTTGCCAACTGACGTTACCTATTTTAACTGACGTAAACTTAGTTAAAAGATGGGATTGTCAAAAGTCACCCATTCACGAAGCTGATAGAAATGGTGAAACGAAATTATAAAAGATCTCCATTCTTAACCTAACTTTCCCAACTTTCCTTATCTTTTCCCATTCCTTTCCGCGTTTGTTTCCCTACCTTTTAAACTTGACACTGGCACAAAGTTATTCTAGTGCCATAACAAAAAAAAAAAAAAAAAAACTTTAACTACGAAATTCCAAAAACAGTGGTTATGCTAGTCGACCAAGTTTGGCTATGCTGCTCCACAAGTAATTTGGCGATAATTAATTCAGTTTTTATTAGGGTTTGGAGCACATCTGAACCCTTTTCCCTCAAAAGATTAAAAAGTATCATCGCATCGGTAAATAAAAAAAAAACACAAAAATTTACTAGGGCGAGGAAAAGATCATCGAACTAAGAAAAAGGATCACTAGCCTAGGGTCATTTCATTTCCATCGTGTAGGTACCACACGAAAGGAAAATTTGTTCAAAGTACCAGGGGTTCTCACCTGAACAAGCTTGCGGAGGCAGCGGGAAGATGAGCGTGGTGGAAGACTTGCGCCTGGCGACGGCACAGCCGAGCGACTGCGGTTTGAAGCTGCGTAGCTGTTGCATGAAGTCGCTGCACTCCATCAGCGCCACGTCAGCGAAGTGAAGGTCACACAGGATCTGGTTCTTGAAGCGCCGAGCACGTTTCTGGGGGAGAGGAGGATGGTTATGATTCTGAGTCACTCTTGCAGATAAGAGAGGTAAGGGATAAGATGTTTGTTTCTTTTAGTGTAGGTAATAGAAAAGAGACAAAGTTCAGTGCATCTTTTCCAGTACAAGGCAGGCACTCTTTTTGAGCTTTCTGACTTTCATGCAAAAGAACTCTTGAAAAGACCACATGAAAAGACCTGTCAGTAAAAAAAAAAGAGCGTGCGTGCCGAGCACACGTGTCAAAAGTGAAACTTCTTTGACATTTCTGACATTTTCGGCTCGAGCGTAACGGGACAAACGGGACAATTCAAAATCGTCCCCGCGTGACGCGACCTTAAAATTTTACTCTCAACCGCCTAAAGAACTTTTACTTCAAAAACATTTGTGCTTCCTGTATAGGGCTCCAATCGATATTTCAAACTATATATAGCTTAATTTGAGCTAGTGGAAATAGAGGTAGAAATGACATCCAGATTGAGTCCGTTTTAGCTTACACAGTCACAGTCCAGTTTTCGCCACGTCAGAGTCTGACTCAGACGAGTTTTGAGTGGTAGATATTTTAGGATTGTGAAATGCAATAGTATAGACAGATTGTCAGCTCGTTGATATATTGCAACACAACGAAAAAGCGACTTATATACCTTGAGCTTTGTAAAATCTAGTCTTTCCTTTCTTTTTTTCTTTAGAGTTTTTCAGTTTAGGGATAATTGGAACAGCGGCACATACAAATACCCTTACTTTTTTACAGCAAACTTCAGTTGAAACTGAAGGACGTATCGCATTCGTGAAAAACCGTCGCAAATCAAACACGACACAAAGCGTTTCATTTCACAAACAAAGTTTTGTAAAGGTCAGAAAAACGAGAGGCTGGAGCGGAGTGCACGGTTCTTTTTTCCGCCGTATCGTATGAAGGCTATTGAATTTGTCCCGATATTCCTTTGATTGGCGATCCATAACCTATCATGGAGGTCCGTTATCTGAATACCTGCATTCACGGCATACACTGCTGCCTATCGCTACGACCTGGTCAGAATAAATCAAAGAAATACGGAGTGCACTAAGGTAGGCTATTCTAGAATGTTATAACTTGGTGAACTCGGTTCTTATGTACGATAAATTATTGGATTTCTGTTCAAACTACGAAAAACCCATCTGACTGATCGATATGGTAAATTCTTGTGGTTTCAAAAAAAAAAAAAACTTAGGTACCAACTTCTGCAAAAAGCTCACTACCTAGTTAATAGGTACTGGATAAACTTTAAGTTACCTCAAACTATAAACTGTTGTTGTTTCGTATCGTCTATAACATATTATGACTTGAAAGTTTTCCGCATAACAGCATAAAAAGAGACACTTTAAGGTATATTTTATACTGTACGGTAAGTAATCTCAATTTCTGCTCTCGCTTGTTAATTGCGTTCCGATGAAATAATTACTAGTTTACACAAAGAAAATAGGTCACAGTAGTGGAAGTATCGAGTCTATCCTAATATTGATTGTCATCCGATATGGAGCACCTTTTAGCGCTACAGAAACACACCTAGTTTGGAGGAAAAAATAGGCCAACTGATAGTATGCAGGGAACGCCTACGTGCCCCGCATACTATGGTGAAACGGGTGGCTGTTTTGAACTATTTATTATTTATCGTATGGCATTATTTGCTGCGAGGTCCAGAGGACAGGAGCCGCAGCCGGTTTCGTTGCACTCTTAGCACCGCCCGGGATCACGTGTAGAGTTTTTAAGGTAGTTCCTACGGACGTGGAGAGTAAAAAAACTTAAATATAAAAATTACGGGTTAATACTAACTTGATTGGGTCCGGTGAGGTTCAGCCCGCAGGAGTTGCAGCGCAGACATTCTTCGTGGTAGTGATTGTTGTCGTACAGCGGAGACGGCTCTGCGGAGAAAGAACACGGATTTATTACCAGACAGAAGCCATAATGTACCATACCAAGCCTGATTTGGCTTGGATTTGGCTTTTGCAGACTAGAAATTTAGTCAGTGTCAGAAGTTAATAGAAATAGTTTTAATTAGATTAGATATCTATGGATTTATTCTTATATTTTTTGTAGCATGATAAATTCATAGATCGGCCAAGTTGCGATTTTTTTAAATGTTTACGGAGCTTTTAGTTACCTACCAACCTAATTTACAGCTTTACATTTTCTTTTTGATGAAAAGAGGCGATTTATGATAATCGTAGATTTGATTAATAAATATTCACGTAAATTAATTTCTTTATTTGAGAGGATGATTGTGGAATTTCAATTATATTTTTTGTGTTACTTATATAACAGTAGACAGAGAGAGATGGTCACATTTTATGTTGCCTCTCACTTTTTACTTACCACCCAAGAAAAAAGATATTTTATGTTTTAAAGCGTAGTACAATGGTTTATGTTTCATTTCAAGCAGTAAATCTTGAAAGTGAACCGTTAAATTATATTGCACAGTAACACGATAATAAAATACTTCATCCTAATATAAAGTAGGTAGTTTAACATCTAGTGATTTTTAATGTTCTTTGCCACTGGAGTAAAATAAATTAAAAAAAACTAAGAACTGGGACGTCTCATTTTGTTCCTCACTCATTGTAGATAAACGTAAGAGGTTTAAAACTTTCTTTAGGATACAAATTTTGTGCAAATCTTGGTATTAATTTAATAATGCAAGCTCAGGTTAGATAACATTGTCATAAAGTCAATGCACAGATGTCTTTCATCATAGTTATTAGATAAAAATAATGGTCATGAAGTCAATGAACAACCCTGAGGAACAACCTGATGCTTTCTAACCTATAAGTGAATAACGATGACAACTTCTTTTATCCGAGGCTTAGGCTCGTATTTATAAAGCGATCTCAAGATTGAGTGCAATATTAAGTATGGATTTGACAGATCGTTTTGTACTCAAATGACATTTCTGATACGGACTCAAACTCGCTGTCACTCTTAAGAGCTGATTATAAATACGGGCCTTATTTCAGTTGCCTGTCACGTACTTATCCCAAAACAACGACTATAACAGATAAAGCAGCAAATTTTAGTCTGGCATGCCGCCAGAAATACTTGAAGTTACTAACCTTCTTTTACTTAAAACCCGGCTTTCACATGCTCACTACTTTTGTATAAGTTTAACATTTAAACAAGGGACACAAAAAAACAAATAAATGATTGAAATTATGTTTTCCAATAATTGTACAGAGAAGAAGAAAATGAAGTAATCAGTAATAATTTTCACTTTCCTAACACAAACCATTGAGCTATTTTAAAGAAAGGTAAAATTTATGAGTTTACATACTTAATTACTAAGATATGAATTAGGTACAGTACGAGTATATGCAAAAGCATGTAAAATGGAAATGTAAAAATTAAAAGGATCGTAGCGCATTTTGCTGGCAATCGCGTACCTACTTTGAAGGATGTAAGTACATTTATATTCGAATTCACAATATTCTCCAATAAAATATAAAATCATGAAAGTTAATTGAATTATCTAAGAGCAATTTCTCCCCCGCTGCGATGTTGTTAGCATCTAATTGGATTTACCTATTGAAAATCAGATATTTCCTTGCGGTATTGTAAGCGTGGTAGCTTTACGTAAAGATTTTTTTAAGACAATAATGAAACATTCTTTCTTCATAGGGGGTTTTGTTTTTCTTTCAGATTCAGTGCTGATATTGTGTAGTATTAGTAAAATACAAACTTTCTTTATTTTACTTACTTTATTGTTTAATACCTATGGGGAATTTTACGGAATGGTTAAAATTTAGGAGGGTATATTTCTGACGTTTCCGCCACTATGTTAAACGATTAAACGAGATACATTCTTCAGAATCACTTTTCAGAAAAATTCTAAAATATTTTCGAAAAATACATGATAGTCAATTAGTCATGGCATATAGACCTAGGCTGATAGACCTATTCATACTTATTAAATCTCCGCAATAAACACCTAATTCTAAGTATCATCGTTTATTGCAACTCAAGATAATCCTTACTACGATTAATTCAGCTAACTCAAGTAATTGTACTTTTAGTACAACACCACCAAAGTTAGCAAGTTTTGGAATCTATGATAATCC
>JARACY010001209.1:0-63896 GCA_029255725.1 Scrobipalpa atriplicella | reverse complement strand
ACCCAAGGTACCTAATTAAAATATGTGCGTAGATAGCTCAATTTTGCCATTGTTTTAAAAATCCTACTGTACTGTAATATAGAATGACAATCTGTTATTGTTGCGTAACCAATTTTTATTTGACAAAATGTTTATGGTTTATACTAACAAAAACGATTCAAATTTATTAAAAAACAATAACAGCTAGTAATATGCCCACAGGTGCATCTCTAGTATGAACATCAATATCACAATTATAACTGTATCATAATAGGTTAAGAATAACCAGATTGGTCACATTATTAACACGTTGAATGTGTATTGGACATGTCAATATGTACAGTTTAACTGTAAATAACATATAAGCTTGTTCATCTATGTGGATCAAAAATAAAAAGTTATTTTCAACGTATTCATGTATTTTTATTAAAAAATCCCTGACCGATATTTTGTTACCTAGTAAAAGCCTTAAAAATTATAAACTTTTTTAAAGAAGTTGCCGCTAAGTCTAATTTTAAATTTCTAAAGGGAAAGTTCTTTTTTATATTTTGTTGGTTTCTCTGGTTATAGTTGAGATCCTTGGAATCTTGAGAGTTCGGCGTAGTCAACAGTTGTTGCAACACGGTCGCAAACTTTATAGAAAAGGTATTTATTAAAAACTTCGGTCTGTGCGAAAAGAGAACAGGCATGGAATTTGAGGGCGCGCATTTGTATTTAATTAACTGTCGCTTGGTCATGTGAGAATTATGCCCAAGTCTTAAACACTGACCTTCTACATTAAATTTTGGAGGTTTTAGGTCAAAGACCTAGGCATAAACCCCACGCAACCAGCCGTGGGATAGTTAATACAAATGTGCGCCCTCCGATTCTATGGCTGTTCTCTTTCCGCACAGACTCTATGCAATATGTTCTTAGACAATAAAAGCATTGCTACAATACAAAATGTATATGCAATATAAAGCTACACCACATCTAGAAAACTTACGACAATGTGGTCAATTTTAGGTGCCATCGCTAAAACTAAAATTAAAATCGATCTCTCTCTGCCAAAATAATAAGATAGAAAAAGGACAGGTGACTTATACTCTATGGTTTTAAACTTTTTCTGAACTATTTTGCACATTTCCTCTGTATTTTATCTGCCATCTAAATACATGGCGGTTATACTTGAGAGATAACGCGTCAAATCTTGGTTAAAATCATATGAAATTCATAGAGTATAATCGAAAACCAAAGAGTATAAATCTCATGTCCCTTTTCAAACTTTTTTAATCTGAAAGAGACAACTTAAATTTAGATGGCATCTAGAATCGAGCTCATTAATTATCTACAATAATATTGCTTTCTGTATATTTTGCAAAGCTATTCAAATTTTGCAAAATTAAAATAGCTCTGCAAAATATACAGAAACAAATAGGATGTTTTTTTTCCTTTTGCAAATCGCATTTCCAAACGACCATTCGATGGTTTCTGCGTTATTATCCCAACATAATTCCCGAATAATATAGACAGGGGTACAAATGAACATAATACAGCTCTTTACTTGGGTAATCCCCACCCATTTGGGTAACACAAACAATATCATCAAGGCTTATATTTTCTTAAATATCACTGGTTCAAGACGTTCGTAATCAGGTTTTAAAACATGTTATCAATTGACATAAAACTAATCTAACAGGTACATTCTGGTGAGGCACCGTGTGTTCCAGGGTTACCATACACAATAATAAATAGCACAAAATCAGTTCTTATTCTATATAACTTAACCACTGTTATCCTGCAAGTTCTGGCATTCAAGATGAAAAAAAAAAGTGTCTTCCATGCACTCAATAGGCTGCCAAAATTTTGAACTACTTAGGAAAGGACTATAGAACAAAAATCTGAATATACAGAACACAGGTAAGTGCGAGTTAAAGAGCTATAGCAGGGATGGCGAACAACAAAATTGAAGCAAGTTCGACTTTTTTACGAAAATAAACACGCAAACACAGAGGAGAGCATACTCAACCCATTAATAACGACTACAAGTAGGATCACATACATACATACATAAAATCTCGCCTTTATCCCTAATGGGGTAGGCAGAGCAAAAACTACCTAACTAAAGGTCGTTCCGCCACGTCTGACAAGTTTTGAGGTTTATGAAGATTATGTATATTGCTATAGTGACAGGTTGTCAGCCCATCGCCTAAATTGCAATACACTGAAACCCTCGAATCCCTTAGCTGGTTTTTACAGCATGCCCGGGAGGAGATGAAGCTGGTATATTCTGTTTTTCTATCACTCCCAGTAAAGCATGGAAGTGTCTATCACTCCCAGTCCAGTATGGAAGTGGGATCACTAGCAATAATTAGTGAATTTTGTTACTTTCTTGATCGGTGGCGCGCCTGAAATATTTTGTCGCGTGCCATCCTATGGTTCGCCATCTCTGAGCTATAGTATATGCTAATGCTTGCGGTAGTATTTTATAACTGCTATAATACAATACAACTAGAAGCATTAGTGAGTCGTTTAATCAAACACATAAAATTAAATATACACAAAAGGTAAAATTAGTACCTAACCTAACCACACTTGACTAAAAAACAATCTAAAATGATTATTGATCTCAATTTTTTATATTTTTTATTTCAGAGTAATATACTGACAGCAACCATTATTTGTTATTATTTTAAAATGGCTATGAATCTATTTTATAGATTGATTCAAAATGAAACAACAAATTATCTGTCTCATTTTCACGAGTTCTTCGTATCAGACAATGGCAATATACTAAGAAAATTACTAATATCGTCTGGTATAATACCCAATTGCTTGACTTATTCGAGAAGAAGTTATTCGAGAAAGTAAGGAGCAAAGAGCCTAAATTAATTATCCCAACCTAAATGCAATTACCATACATTTATACAGCATGCTTCAAATATTTTTAGAACAATTATTTACAAAACATACGAGGATACGACATTTTTCGTCGCAATCAAAAATATTTCGATATATTCGGTACACTTTACCTTTCTTAAACTTTCCTTATATTCCTATACAGGGTGTAAAAAAAAATAGTTGACCATATTTTGACCTTTGAAATTGATTCGAGCCGCTGACACTATTTGTACTGGAGGGCCAATTTTTTTTTCATATTTCGACCTATGTTCCTTGGGGAAAGTTTTTCAGTATCATGGGCAGAATCACACCCTAAAATATGGTCAGCTATTTTTAACACCCTGTATTTTTAAAACAATTATTTACAAAACATACGAGGATAAGACATTTTTCGTCGCAATTAAAAAATATTTCGATATATTCGTTACACTTTACCTGTATTCCTATATACTCCTATATTCGATATAGTGTATCGCATCAAAAGTATCACGACTCACGATACGAAGACTAAATAAGAGTATTTTGACTTTACTTCAGCATTTTCTAAAACATTGTTCAGTTTCATTAAACAACCTTCGAATCAGATTTAAAAAATCTACGAATTTCCTTACTTGCTTCGCTATTTAGGTTTACTAGGCGCGGGCGGCGCGGGGCGGTGCGGGCGCGGGGTGGGGGCTTCATACACTTCGTCGTACAAACTCGAGTACTGATCCCGACTAACATAGTTGTTACTCTGACTAGACTCACCTATCTCACTGTAGAAGTTACTCGCAGTGTCGTTCACTACGTCGTACTCACTTTCACTACCGAAACTGCTTGCATAGAAATATTGATCGGAGGTTTGATATTTCATAGCGGAATAGTTCTTTGAATTCTGTAAAGAATCGCTGAAGTTTTTCAGCTTTTCCGCTTCTTCCTCGTATTTGGGTACGTATATGTTTTTCTCGTAGTGGTTCCGCGTTTGAGCGACAGATGGCGTCGCTTTAGTATAATAATCTTGGGTTTCTAGTATGAACTGTTGTTGCGTAGGATTCATATCGAAATTGCTATAGATCGGAATGTCGCTATACTTTGATTCACAGTTAGAAGCTGCTTCTGCGAAGGAGCTATTCGCGTATATGTTTTCACTGTTAGTATTCTTAGATCTGAGATTCAAAGATTCTGAAATTCTGTCGTCCAGCGACATTTGGGCTAGAGTTGATGCTATGCTAGGTTCTTCTGTGTCATTTCTTTCTATAGAGAGAGCGCTGGTATTCGCGTACGTAGCATTTGGTACAGCTCCATACGCGTTACTACTGGAAGCGTTGTTTGGAACTGTTCCATAGTTGCTAGAAGTTGCGTTATTAGGAACAGTTCCATATGGACTACTGCTACTAGCATTATTAGGAACAGTCCTGTAAGGGCTGCTATTATTTGGAACAGTGCCATAAGCACTTCTGGGAGCATTATTTGCCATACCAGTAGTACCATAAGGGCTACTAGTTGCATACCTATTAGGAGTATTCCCGTACTGCTGACTATTACTAGCATATGTTACATTCGGAGCGTTATTATACGCACTAGTCGATACATCTTTAGGAACAGTTCCGTACGCGTTACTACTGTTATTTCTACTTAAAGCTGTCATGTTGTACTGTGTATCGTTGTTCGCCGCGTATCTGCTATTCGAGTATAAATGAGATTCATTGTTATGTGTTGTTTCAGCTAGATTAACATCATACCTCGGTCGTGGTCTGCTAATAGATTGGACATTACTATCACTTGGCCAAAACTGTGTGGTATCAAAAGGGTCCATTTGTCCGTTGATATTGGATGAGAGAAGGTTATCTAAAGACTTAGCACCGTAGAGATTCGTGGAGGGTTTTGGAGGTCGCAGTTGGTTCTGGGAGCTGGTGTATGATGGAAGACTTTCTATGCTCGGTTCGCCCCAGTCTGGTTCTACACCTGAAAAATGAGAAATAAGTACATTTTATAAAATGTTTACTTCCATGCTGGACTGGGAGTGAGAGAAAAACATAGAATGTGCCAGCTGCATATCCTCCCGGGCATGCTGTAAAAGTCATCTAAGGGCTTCGAGGGTTTCAGTATTGTAATTTAGGCGATGGGCTGACAACCTGTCACTATAGCAATATACAGATCCACCTGGAATAACCCTCAAAATTTGTCAGATGTGGCGGAACGACCTGTGTTTAGGTTGTTTACGCTCTGCCTACCCCATTAGGGATAAAGGCGTGATTATATGTATGTATGAATAAAATGTAATAGTAAGATCTTCTCACCGGCGACAAATAGCTTACTACTATTATGTGTCGGTGAAGGGAATGCTAGTTACCATTATTAATAGACTCTGTTATGATCACCAATAGTATAAACTGAAGAGCTGGAGTCTGTATTTTTCGAAGTATCGCACAAAAAATACAATCTAGTAGATGAATGAACGAAACACGACAGTAATGAAATGTACAACTTATATCGAAATAAAAAAATATACAAACGCACCAGAGACTTTCTTTTTCCTCTCAGTAAAATTGAAAAATTACGTATTACATACATACATAAATCACGCCTTTATCCCTAATGGGGTAGGCAGAGCGTTAACGACCCAAACAAAGGTCATTACGCCATGTCTGACAAGTTTTGAGTTGTTTAAGATAGATCTGTATATCGCCTAGATTACAATATATTAAAACCCTCGAATCCCTTAGCTGGTTTTTACAGCATGCCCGGGAGGAGATGCAGCTGGCACATTCTAGGTTTTTCTATCACTCCCAATCCAGCATGGAAGAAAAAAAAATTACGTATTCTTTTTGCTAATCCAAGGCATGGTATAAGAAAAAAACCATGATCCAAGGAATCCATTTCTGAGACAATTTGTGTCAAATGCACTTACCAACTTGGGGCACATCTATAGGCTGATCCAGTATGGACACGGTCATGTTAACAGCGCTCATAGTTTGAGGTCTCGTGCTCGGCGGTAAGTCAAGGTCTATTAGCAGGTCTTCTTTTACTGTAAAGATGATAGGAAATCATAGTAAATACAATCTGGTTATAGGACTTTTAACATTTCTGGCATAGTGTGAATGACGACCCTTATACCGGGTGTAAGGGACAGCGTCCCGCAAACTGATAGGGGTTGCTCAGTCAACGATACTGAACACATATCACCAGGTTCTTTTTTCAGGAAATGAAAAAAAAAATTAGCTTTTCCATACAAATTGTCTGATCAATGTGGTCATTTTGTATGAAAAAGCAAATTTTTATTTTCATTTCCTGAAAAAAATTCCTGGTGGTAGTTGTTCAGTATCGTTGACTGAGCAACCCCTATAAGTTTGAGGGACGCTGTCCCTTACACCCCGTATACTGGGTGTAAGGGACAGCGTCCCGCGGGTTGCTCAGTCAACGATACTGGACAATTATCACCAGGATCTTTTTTCAGGAAATTAAAAAAAAATTTGCTTTTCCATACGAATTGTCGGATCGAGGCGGTCACTTTGAAAAATCTTTTTTTTTTCATTTCCTGAAAAAAAAAAAAAACCGTGATAGTTGTTCAGTTTGGTTGACTGAGCAACCCCTATCAGTTTGCGGGACGTTGTCCCTTACACCCCGTATTATTTAAAATATTCGGCGCACGATTGTTGATTCTACCTACGATTCTACAAGTAAAATATACGAACCCAAAATATACTGTGATTTTTGTCAATAAATACATAAACACTTTTAGGAACTTTATAACACAAGTCACAATTTAGTCATTGGGAAAACACAAAAACAAGTTCGAGCAGTTAGTATTTTTCACTCACATTAAATTAATTATAGAATATTGCCTTGGTTAAGGCTCATAGAATTCCCTGTTCAGCCTCGATGGTGCCGCAGCTCGATCTTTCACCAACTTATTATAATTGAAGTGTTTAGACTCGGTATTCCCTACCCTAATCCTAGTAGACACAGGTTGAGTGGACTCTATATAGTACGTCGTTTTTGTAGTACCACCTCGTCTATTACCCACTAGACTGTAGTACAATAATCACCTCTATTATTAGACGGATAAAGTAGTAATTACCTTGGCTAAGGCTCCTAGAATGTGAGTCTCTTGATTCCCTGTCCAGCCTGGCTTGTGCCGCAGCTCGATCATTCACCAACTTATTATAGTTGAAGTGTTTAGACCCGGTATTCCCCGCCCTAGTAGAGACAGGCTGTGTGGACTGTATGGTGCGTTGTTTCCCACTTGTTTATAGTACAAAAATCACCTCTATTATTAGACAGATAAAGTAGTAATTACCTTGGCTAAGGCTCCTAGAATGTGAGTCTCTAGATTCCCTGTCCAGCCTGGCTTGTGCCGCAGCTCGATCATTCACCAACTTGTTATAGTTGAAGTGTTTAGACCCGGTATTCCCCGCCCTAGTGGAGACAGGCTGAGTAGACTCTATGGTACGTCGTTTCCGTAGTACCACGTCGTCTATGGTACCAACTACTGTACCATTCGATTGAAGAAGCACTGGTGAATTTGATAATGATGATGCTGGAATAGAGAAAAACATCTGGTTACGAAATGTAAATGGAATAATGGTCTTTTCAAAGTGACGTAAATAGTTTTAAAAGCTTCGATAGATGGCTTTAGTTGTACATGAACTGTCAAAATTTGAGACCGAAAAATATTTCATTTATGACATTGACACATCATGTTTTGCTAAGCCCTCTATCAGAAATAAAGAAAATCTCTTATTTTTTTTTCTACAACTGTCATATTGAAAAGCCCTTAATAAACTAATTTGTTCACGGAGTCTGTACCTTTCTCTTGAAGGAGAAGGGTATCTTTGACTCCACGTGTCTCAATATTAGATTCTCCCTTATTTATATAATTTATCAATAACTTACGTGACATTGGCAGAATTGTGACTACACAAAAAGCCATTAATCAAGATAATTAATTAATTTGTTCACAAGTGAGGAGAAAGTCGTTTACTATTCTGTTTAAGCTGTGACTACCCCGTAAGGCATATAAGCGTGATAATAGGTGTGACTTCATTGTATGTAAACCAAAACAAATTATCTGCGATCGATAATAAAATAATGCACTTTATAAATCGAGTAAACATTTTAATCAGATTTACAGATTTTACGTTTCATTTTTCCTTTTGTTTTAAATTGCCTTAGTTTAATAAAATAATGCACTTTATAAATCGAGTAAACATTTTAATCAGATTTACAGATTTTACGTTTCATTTTTCCTTTTGTTTTAAATTGCCTTAGTTTAATAAAATAATGCACTTTATAAATCGAGGAAACATTTTAATCAGATTTACAGATTTTACGTTTCATTTTTCCTTTTGTTTTAAATTGCCTTAGTTTTAGTGCTATGTTAGTGCTGTGTAATACGTATGCAAGTACAACTATGATTAGTCGATTATCCCACACATGTGTAACTACTTCCATGCTGGACTGGGAGTGAGAGAAAAAAACATAGAATGTGCCAGCTGCATATCCTCCCGGGCATGCTGTAAAAGTCAGCTAAGGGATTCGAGGGTTTCAGTATTGTAATTTAGGCGATATGGGCTGACAACCTGTCACTAATAGCAATATACAGATCCATCTGGAATAACCCTCAAAATTTGTCAGACGTGGCGGAACGACGTATGTTAAGGTTGTTTACGCTCTGCCTGCCGATTAGGTATAAAGGCGTGATTATATACAGGGTGTCCAGGAATTAATGGATAACCCTTTAACTGCGGCTAGCTTGACCGATGCCCTACTTGTAAAAAAATTATGACCTCCGTAAAAGTGTCACAGTTTTCGAAATATCGTACAAAAACCGAATTTTTAATAATTTTCTCCCTACGCTCAGTTATTTTCATGCGATTTCATCAAATATCAACATTTTTGGGTTTTTTATTTTTTTTAATATACCTTAATAGTTGATACTTAAAATGAATACATTATTTTAGTACCTATTTATAAGAAAATAATTTAAAAAATAAATTTTATTGAAAAAATTAGGCAAAATATTTTTAAAATTTATTTTGTCTTTGACCTCCTACGGTGAAAAAAAAAGTGACACTTTTACTGAGGTCATAATTTTTTTACAAGTAGGGCATCGGTCAAGCTAGCCGCAGTTAAAGGGTTATCCATTAATTCCTGGACACCCTGTATATGTATGTATGTGTAACTTAAAATATCATCGACACTTTTCACAAGTGTGCATTACATTTGTAAATACAATAAGAACCGTGACCATGTTCGAAGAAAAACATGACATCACTTTTCCATAAGCCACACCTATAGGCTATGCAAATACATTGAATTTATGGGAGATCGTAAAGCTTTTCAGGATTCGATTCCCCGAATGAATTTAAATGTTCTATAGTTCCCAGAACATTGTTTTTGTCATTCGCTAAAAACGTCGACGGTTTACAATACCGGCTGTAATGGACAGCGTACCGAAAACTGATATGGATTGCTCAGTCAACGAAACTGAACAACTTTCACCAGGATTTTTTTTCAGGAGTTAAATAAAATATTTGACTTTCCCATACAAAATGACTACCTCGATCAGACAACAACAACAAGTATGGCAGTATTTTTTTTTAATTGCCTGAAAGAATTTCCTGGTGATAGTTGTTCAGTTTCCTTGACTGAGCATCCCCTATCAGTTTTCGGTGTCCCTTACACCCCGTATTTGGTTTACAATAATTACAATACATGCCTAAAAATCAGAACGTAGGTAGTTTGACGACAACGGCTGTTTGGATTGTAACGTAGTGAAGATCATTTTTGCGTGTCACGTCGGATATGACCAGCCTACCTCATCTCCTGTCATCCTAAAAATTCTCTAAAATAGAAGGATCGCAGTGTCTCATCATGACAAGGTTTAGCATTTTTACCATAATCTTATCATACCTGCTCAAACATAAGGAAAATTCTAATACACATATAGGTGCGACATACCTAATATATGTATGAAAGGCACAGCACAATAATTCAATTAGTCACATTTCCACGATAACTGTTCATATTAGTCACTGATTAGTGATTTTCAATGCTACTGCGCCTCGTGGTTGTAATAAGTATAACACAGCATAGTGTTAAAAGTAATGTAATCAAAAATGTAACACAACGTAATAGTTTTCGCTCAGGTGGTGATGATAATGACGTTGGAGGTGGAAGAGGAATTCATTAGTTGCTGTTGGGTCATAGACTGATTGAAGGATTGGTTGACGGTTTGATTGCTTGGTCTATCTTTTGCACCTACCTATTATGTAAATGTAAAAATTGTTTAATTTCTACGAAGGTACGAAAATAAAACCATCTCCAAGAATTTATTAAGACGAGGGGCCCTTTTAGTTCCGTCTCTGGACGTAAAACTCATTGTCAGTGATAAAACTTTTCTACGTCACTAAGCCACGTGAGGAGTTCATTGTTATGCAGAGAGGTTATCAATGACGCTTTAAAAAACATTTATTGAGTGATTCAACATGCTGTCATCCCTAATGGGGTAGGTAGAGCGCAAATAACCTAAACATAAGTCGTTCCGCCACGTCTGACAAATTTTGAGGGTTATTCCAGGTGGATCTGTATATTGCTATAGTGACAGGTTGTCAGCCCATCGCCTAAATTACAATACTGAAACCCTCAAATCCCTTAGCTGACTTTTACAGCATGCCCGGGAGGATATGCAGCTGGCACATTCTATGTTTTTCTTTCACTAGTCCAGCATGGAAGAGCTCCCAACGCAAATAAAAAAGTATGACCTACGTCACAAATATATGTAGATCCTTTTATATGCCACATGAGGAGTTCATTGTAATGCAGAGAGGCTCTCGATGACGCGTCAGAATGTTCGCTATGTCGCCTTATTATGGAGCTGGCATACTAAGGCGGAACCGTAGCGCGATGTAGGGTTTTTTGAGTTACATTGCCGCGTTTTGCTTAAACATGTTACATTGACTGTTCGCTAAGCCGGAAATGCAGCAAAACTATGTTCGCCATGATAAACCGCATGTCTTATTACATTGAGTATCATGTCTATTAATCGCTCCGTAATTCCCACGTTGGGAAATACTCTTTTTTAATGAGGCAAGTGTTGCTCATTATTCAAGAAACTTTGAAGACATTGATTGAAAGTGATGAACTTAATCTGTGGCCTCGTTTGTACGGGAAAGTCGATGCAGTTCATTGTTAATAACTAAAAATTCACATGACGGCTACTGTCCATTCCATATTGGTGTTTACAATAGCACAGAATTAATATAGTACCACATAACAAAAGTAAGAAACTTTTGAGATCAGGTTAAACTTTTTTCACACAAACCAGGATAAACATTGTAATTTTTCACTTTAGACCTTGGATAATAATGATGACGTCCAATAACAATAATGTTTAACGTGAGAAGTGTCATAGCAGCAGCCCTTCACAAGCTGCAAAAATACGAAGAAGACACATGGTCAGGAATCAGTGCTTTCCACGGCGGGAAAACCCTACCTTGAGTTGAAAAAGGACGACTTGGTAACTTATTGTCCAAGACATCATGTCATTAAACTTTTCCTTACGTATGTTTTACATATGCCACGTTTTCCTTAGCCTCGCTACGTATCGAGACGCATGCAACACGAATGATTCTAGGTCATACATGTTTAATATTCCGGTCGACACGTAGATCAATATTTTCATTCAAAGATTATGTTATGATTACAATTACGATTTTGTAATCGCGATGCAAAAGGTTTTGTAGTACATGGTAGTAGTAAGTGTAAGGCGTACTGCCATGCCGGAAGCTATACCGGGTGTAAGGGACAGCGTACCGCAAATTGATTGGGGTTGCTCAGTCAACAATACTGAACAACTTTCACCAAGAAATTCTTTCAGAAAGTGAAAAAAAAAAAAGACTTTTCCATACAAAATGACAGTCAAAAAAAAAACATTTCCTGAAAGAATTTCCTGGTGAAAGTTGTTCAGTTTCATTGACTGAGCAACCCCTATCAGTTTCTGGTACGCTGTCCCTTACACCCCGTATAAACACAGAATGTACCTACTATAAAACCAGAAAAGGATGGGGTTTCGTGTTTTGCTTTTAAATATATTTTTATTTAATTGCGATGCAAATTATGACTCGTTAATGTATGACCAAAAAACAATAAATTGATGATACATAGGATTGAATTGGAGTTGTAACAAGAAATAGCGTGTATAAATAGCGATAGTCAATAGATAGTACAAGTGGTCTTACTACGTCAAAAAAAACAGCAGATAGAAACCACTGATAACTATTAAAGAGTAAACGCGTTACGGTAGCCGGTGACGTTCCGTCAGGAATTCAATTTCTATATTTACGCAAGACTAGACAATACAAGAAATCATGGACTCTATGTTACAAAATTGCTCTTTGAAGTTTATTAGGTTTTAAGTAATGTGTTTTGAAATATTTGAAAACATTTTTCTAAGTCCTCCTGGATGATTAATAAACGTTTGCAAAAGTTTTCAGACACCTATGTGGGATCACCACTATCATCATTCCCTTGCCCTTATCCCATCATTTGGGGTCGGTGCAGTATGTTTTCTTCTTCCATTCATCCCTGTTAGTCGTCACTTCGAAACTCCCATTCATCTTTTACACAGTCCATCCATCTTTTCTTTGGTCGTCCCGTCCTCTCCCAACATTATGGGATCACCATAGTAAACATTAGAAACTGAAAGTATATAAAACTTGACTTACATTTTCTGCCTGGTGAGAGCGTCTGCGCAATTTTGGTCCCTTGAACTTGTTTAGTCTTAGCCAGCGTCACTAAGTTACTGTAAAAAAAAGTGAAGTTTGGTAAGCTTTTCAATTTTTCGCCATAATTCCTCGTGAGCCTGATGATCTAATCTAGACTTAAGTGTGATTTAACTAGGATAGCATGGGGAAACGGGATGGGGAGGTTCAAACGATGATCCATCTAATTTATAAGTGTCCTGCGTGCCGCGACTAGTTAGTGCTGTCAATCTAAGGTCTGGGTCGCATTGAACGAACAATCTATGTACCTATGTCGTCAAATATACAACGTGTAACAGAAAGGGTATATGCATCGAGAAATGTGTGAATCTACCCATGAAACTGAACAACATTCCCTAAGGAACATAGGTCGAAAAACGAAAAAAACATTGTGACCTTTCATACAAAATGCATCAGCTGATAGCGTATTTAGTATGGGCAGTCAATTTTTTTTTCGTATTTCGACCTATGTTTCTTAGGGGAAGTTGTTCAGTTTCATGGGTAGATTCACACATTTCTCGATGCATATACCCTTTCTGTTACACGTTGTAGATATGTGATGGAAAACGGTGTCTGCCATGAACATGCTAACTGCTAAGAAGAAAATCACCAAATATTACCAGGGAAACAGTCCAACTTCTAAAGACCTCTGGTTCTGTCCCTTCCACCACTGCAGCTCAACTCGCTTGTCAATGAGGATGATTGCATCACCTGCCTCTATAGTCATCTGGCCTTGTTTTCTGAAGCTAAAGGACAAAAAACAATATTTTAATAAAGTCCCGAATACGTTTTTGTTCCGACTGGTTTTCTCTTGAGGAAAAATAATTCGGGTCGATAGGGATAATGTACCAATTTAAATAAATAATAATGATAATATATATGAATATAATTATAGCCATTGTGGTTTGCGGTATGATTAATTTAATTAATATATAACACATAATTAAAAACTTGATAAAACAAATAACTACGTGTATTTTATCGCATACTTCCATGCTGGACTGGGAGAGATAGAAAAACATAGAATGTGCCAGCTACACCTCCTCCCGGGCATGCTGTAAAAATCAGCTAAGGGATCCGAGGGTTTCAGTATTGTAATTAGGCGATGGGCTGACAACCTGTCACTACAGCAATATACATTATCATCTGTAATAACCCTCAAAACTTGTCAGACGTGGCGGAACGACTTTTGTTTAGGTCGTTTTTGCTCTGCCTACCCCTCTAGGGATAAAGGCGTGATTTGTGTATGTATGTATGTATTTTATCGCATATTGTTCCCTAGATGCGTGGGATTCGCTGACTCTATACAACTAATTACATCTAATTATGAATTCACTACACAAGATAATGAGTCATTTAATAAGCGAAATGAAAGTACATAATAATCATAGTACTATCTTGGATAATTGACTCGTCAATTATTAACACCAATTTTTATGTGGAAGTGAAAACTTCAGTACTTATTTTCATGGAATGTTATATTTGTTTGAAATTGATCTGCTCTTGACTCTAGACTAGAGTAGGTCGAAAGTGATCAAGTACTCCAAAGAGTTCAGGTTTACTTCTATTGGGTGCGATTTTCGAGTCGAATCACGATCCGATTTATTAATTGCTTTTGCGTGTTATGAATAATTTGGGCCTGTATAAGGCGAGAGCCATGGATCTAAAATAGATATTCTAGAGTCACATTCTTTCTTGAACCTCATGATATCTGGACAGAATAAGAGGTCAAAAATCGCTTTGTTGGATAGATATTATAATAATCCATACTCTACTAATATTATAAATGCGAAAGTATTTCTAGTTGTTTTTTTTTGTTACTTTCACGCCTAAACGGCTGAACCGATTTTATTGGAATTTGGCAGGACGATAAATGGTAACCTGTCCGTCGACATAGGCTACTTTTTACCGCGGGAAATTGCCTTATTCCCACGGAAAAACTATTCAACTGAGGGTAAAACCGAAAGCTAGTATTCAATAGAAAGAGCTCATCTGAGTGCAGCAATAGCACTCAAACTTATTCGTGTCCATATACCGCTGTATGCCGGCAAAGGTGGGTCGGTCGCGAGGATTGAGGTCCCAGTATAGCATCATCAGCATATACACATCTGGAGTACAAACAATGAACGCCAAACATGCCTATTATAACCAATAGAATCTCACCTTAGTCCAGCAATAGCAGTCTCAAACTTATTAGTGTCCATATACCGCTGTATGCCGGCGAAGGTGGGTCGGTCGCGAGGATTCAGGTCCCAGCATTGCATCATCAGCATATACACATCTGGGGGACAGGCTTTAGGCGCCGCCAAGCGTTGCCCCTCGCGCATTATTAGCCGAAGGATCTCTGAGCCGTTGAGACCTGGAATAATTGTGTAGGTAACATTTTGTTTTAAGCTTTTTAGCCTGGAGGTTGCGACCTAAATTATTTTATCGAAATGTTCGCTCTCCTTTCTCGACGAAACGAAACTAAGGAATTTTTTTTCTATGAATAAAATGAATAATTTTACCATAATTTGATTGAAATTGGGATAGCAATGTTGGAGAGTACTGGCTATTATAGTTATACAAATAAAATTATGTAATTTTTTATCTACAATATTATTGTTATTGCAAATAATTAGAAATTGAATAATTCGAACTCAATTTTTTTTAAACGAAACAAATAAAATATTACACGCTCAGTTGAATAAACATAATAATCTAACAATATGCTTCCATGCTGAACTGGGAGCGATAGAAAAACATAGAATGTGCCAGCTGCATTTATTTGGGTCGTTAACGCTCTGCCTACCCCATTAGGGATACAGGCTTGATAGTATGTATGTATCTAACTCGACAGAAAATAGTCATAATATTCTTAAATAAACACGGAACCTTGAGGTGTCACTACTATAGATAAACTATGTCCATACATGGAAGTTTACTACAGCAGCGGATATAGTAATTCTAGTAAACAACCTCATATCTATATCTATCTACCTATATGTATTGTGTACTGAGTAAACATAAAAAAGATATAAGATATTGTACTGACTCTTTTAGTTTGTATGGAAAGCTTTTGGAAAACCTAATAATATCCAATTCTTTGCGTTTTTTTAGTAATCGAAAAACTATAGCAGTTATATTTATACTGGCAGGCAAGACTAATTATTAAGTTAGAAACTAATTATTTACCTTTTAAAGCGATAATTATCATTTCCGCCGACGTGCCCTATCTATCATGGCATGGACAGTCAATTGAGTTTATATCTTCTTTGCAGTCAATATTTATTTAGATCACACACAGTCACAGGACATAATAGTATGATTCAATTTTATTTGGTAAAATCATTAAATGTATGACAGATTGTTGTGTTGTGGCATTGCATTGATCCAATTAGTATGCACATGCGAAATTTAAATTAGCAAATTGGTTTAAATGAACTGTTATCAACTATTATTATATTCTGTTCTGTTATGCACAACACAAGTAATCTTTCTCTTCTTAATCAACAATAATGCTGTCCTGTAAACTAGTTCAGATTTGATTTTGATTTGCAATATTCCTATACTACACGAATATCATATCATTGATGCTCTATCTATACCGCTGTAGTATATTATATTTCTCCAAGATACCTCAGTAATAGGCATTAGAACCTGCAATAGAACTAGTCATTATATTGTGAAGTATTTACCTATCCAAGGTTCCTCTCCAAATGAGTACATCTCCCAAAGAGCCACCGCAAACATCCACACATCAGAAGCATGTGAAAACTGTCTCTCTCTCAAAGACTCCGGAGCACACCACGGGAAGGGAACTCTTCGTCTTTCACTCATCACATAGCAATCGTCTGCTTCTGGTAGGGCGCGCATCAGACCGAAGTCACCGATTTTCACCTGTTGGTAGAAAAAAAATGTTTAAGTAAAGAATGGTCACTCACTAAAGAAAGAAAATGGTGTATAATTTTTTAGTATTGCTTTTAGATGCTAAAGTGAGTCATTCATAATCCTTATCTTAAAAAAATGTCTTTTATAAACATACAAGTTATTTGTTCTGCAAATCAGTGTGTAATGAGTGGCCAAGGCTACTAAAAGAGAAATCTACTAAGCATCAAAGAAATATATTTTTCATAAGTATAAATATTGTATCTAAATGAGACAGTTATTGTTGCGAACCGATATCAGAATGATCTGTTACGTATGAAAACCTTGTATGTGAATTGGATATTTCTCTCTCTATTGTTTTATATTGCTATCTCTTTCTTCCTTTACAAAATGGCTATCGGTCAAGATGTATTTTTCATACGGTGTTAAGAAAATATAAGTTTTATAGAGATCCCAGAAGTTTAAATTATATCCTATACACACAAAGTTTCCCAGCCCCGCCAGAGCCCAATTATTAACAGTTATAGTTACTAATTTTATGAATGGACAGTGGGTTATTTCGCAATGCAATAAGAAATTAGCTTGGAATGCCAACTTACCAGTTCCAAAGTGCTTAGCAAAATATTTCTACAAGCCAAATCTCTGTGCAGAAATCTGTTCTTTTCTAAATGGGCCATTCCAGCAGCCACTTGACTTGACCACTTTGATATGTAGTGGAGGGATATCTTTCCATTCTGTCCTCTAATATAGTCTAGTAAAGCACCCATAGGAGCGAGTTCACAAACCATCATTAATGGATGGAAGACTACACCATGTAACTTAATAAGATTTGCATGTTTTAAACTATGCATGGCTTCAACTTCTCGCCGGAAATCATCATAGATTCCGGGCTGAGAAAATGCATCAGCTTTTAGGACCTTCACTGCCACTGGTACAGATTGTGTTTCTGTTTTCCATTCTCCTCTTCGTACTACTCCAAATGATCCGTTGCCTAGTTCATTGTGTAATCTGAAGAAAAATTTATAGTATTAACAACCCAAAAAATTATTTGATTTTTGTTTTAAATATGGCCCTGTGGATAAATATTTTTGAATTTCAATTTATAAAACAAAATTACAATAGGATAAAATCAAACATCCAACAGGAAAATAGCTACTATTTTGTGCCACCAAGCAAAGTGATAAGCAGTAACCACTTTAAGGGTGGCATAATTAACTAACAAAAACTTATCAGTAAGTGAACCTAATTCAGTTAAAATTTGGTCAAATTGGGTTTTTATTGAAATAAATTTGCCAAACAGGAAAACTTTTAGGAAAAATTGAAGATTTAATAAGAATATTGATAAGAAATACGCACACAATGTCCTTTTCCAATATGATACACGTGGTCCGTGGCTCTGTTTGCGGTGTAGGTTTTAAATTCAAGTCAGTTTTCTCCTTCCCAATGGAGCTGGACGTTCCAAATATTTTATTCCAGAACTTCCGATTCCATTGCTGTAGTTTCCTCTTACGGACCGCATCCATAAGCCTGCGGATTCCAGGCTTGCTGATGCCAATTCTCTCAAGGTCATCATGGTGGACGTAGTCGAAATGTGCTAGTCTTGTTATCTGAAACAAATTTGTGTATTATTCATGGCTCTTTCACCTATGGGTGGGTCAAGGACAGAGCTGTAAAACCTTAGTTTTAAAAAGATATAAAATAGTTTCTACCACAAAAGGAATTTGCTGTGAAGAAGACTCCCTGATCTGTATTTTAAGTTACATTGATAAATGTTTACAAATAGGAGGCGTGTGTACATATCAACTTTCATTGTCAATCGGAGCTTTCAACTGAGTTTTAATCAGACACTGGTAATGACTGGACAGAAACATGATAACTGCTCTGGAATAGCAAGTTTTATAACTAGGAAAGGAGGAAAAACACGTCTAGTGGTCCAGTGATCTCCGAAACGAGACTGTACACATTAAACGCTTGCATCACGGCAACAGTGACGTAAAAGTTCGCGAGATAGTTATACCTGCAGCTGATCCCGGATTGGCAGATAGAACTGCTCCAACTGCACGTGCTGCAGGATCTCGCACAGCCAGTCCGTCCCTGACTCCATCCTGTGGCTAAGTGGATAATCACACCGCTATTCTTGTAAACACTTCACATAGCATTGTAGGAAGTAACAGACACTGAGGAAAAACGCACTTTTTAAAACCATCCAATCCGTTACACCTGTATCGCGTACAGTAAAAATAAAACGACACACATAAAAAGAGTTTTGAACTAGTTTTTATTTACAAAAACTGGTATTCATGGCGAAAATATAAATAAAAATTCCGTGAATAACGCACAACCAAAACGAAATACAACACAAACGTCGTCCGTCCGCCAATCGTCAAACAAACGTCAAGCAAGAAATGAAATACAGTGTTGCCAAGTCTTTTCGACGTAAAGTCGCAGAAAAATGAATTCTAGGTAGCCTAAAATCGCCCAATTTTTTTTAAAGGTGAAGTAGCCTAAAATCGCCCAAAAAATTAGAAAAATAGCCTAAATGGCTACTTTTTTGCCTCATGAAACCGAAAAGGACAGGATGGCTTAAATAAATGCTTGTTTTTATAAGTACATATACTTTTTAAGGACACTTATGACTAAACTTTCGGACAAAATAAAAATGCTTAAGTTTTCGTGCGACTTAAACAATCAATGAAAGAAATGTGTTATACGAAATATGTATGTCTCTGTCATCTTTGTGTCATATAGAAATGATCTAAATTCAGAACAAAAAAGCGGCACTGATGCTCTATCTAAACTGTGGTATAGTTGTGCGTTTCGTTTCACTAATAAAATTTCCAACTTTTCTGTCATAAGTTCTTTTAATCTTGAAGTAGCCTAGTGTCGCCTAATATTTTTTCGAGATAGCCTAAATGGCGACCAGTCGCCATTCCCAATTTTTGGTCGCCGCGGCACCTTTCAAGATAGCCTAAATGGCGATAAGTCGCCGCACTTGGCACCACTGATGAAATAGTGATGTGACTGCTTGCTCGCATAAGATGTATCGATAAAGATTTGTTTTGCATCAATCATTTTCACCGTCACTTTGAAGAAACAAAATAATTACTTCCTTAACTTACCCGACTGTCATTGCATTGCAAACTGACTGCCATCAGTCCAGCCAGAGAAACAGCAACAGGTAGAACTCAAGACTTAGCCTAATTTTATGGTACTATAGGCCCTTGAGCTTTAGCAGTTATGATTTAAGTCTTGGGATTTAAAGTTTGAACTCGGAGCCCGGAACATCTTCGGTAAATTAAGATGATTATCATTTTGTAACTTTGTTCTCAGGTAAATTAGAACAGTGTAAACACAGAATATATAATATGGTGTAAGTAAGCTAACCTAAATAACTTGATTAGCAAAGGGGTTTTAAACTTTATCCAAAAAGAGGAATAGAACCCTGCTTGCTACTGTTTTTAATGTTCCAGCTTATTTCACCATCAACCCACATGGTTTAAAGATAAAAAGTTAAGGTTGTTTGTGTCACAAAATGACTGCCGATATGTTTACAGAAATATCGATATAATTTTTAGATACGAAAGAACATCACTACGAAATTAACTTTTTAAATTTTATCTCATGACCAATGAAAATTCATCATACATTCCTCAGATACATTCAGCGGCATTTTCAAATAACTTCTACGCTACGACTTACGAACTTACGACGGAGTTTTTATGTGATAATGATTTTGTCAAGCGTGTTTTGACGTTATTCCGGTTACTTATTCATAGAACTGGATTTCAACTGGATTTTTCAGTAATGTTTATTTTATGAAATGAAGATAATAAAATAAATATACAATATGCAGCGTTGTTCTTCAGAAGATAGCAGTCTTTCTGATATACAAACAGTGGATTTCGGCTGTATACCAGTAGACACGGTTATGGAGAAATACATTTATATCACTAACTATTCAGAAGTAAGCATAAACTAGTAAAATACCTACTTATTTGGCTCAGGATAGAGGGTGTCACGCATTTTATATCGCGAAAAACAGCAAAGAGTCAGTCTGGGCTACCGATCGGATCAGAAAAGCATTTTTTTCTTGCAGAAGCCCATGCTATACCGGATCTCACTCACATATATTATAAACAACATCGACGACCGAGTGTTCATCGTGTCTATACCGTCTTCAGAAATCAAACCGTTAGAGAACTGTGAAGTGAAGATCGTCTTCAAGCCAAATGTCGTCGGACAGTCATTCACTAACTACTATATCATCGATGATATCTCCGGGAATACTTTTAGGATGACTGTCACTGGAAGATGTTTTGGTTTGGTCATTGCTATACACAACACACTTACCTACTAGTTAGAAGCTAAGCCTCTCTGCCACACATCATTACCCAGCAGTGTAAGTCCGCTGGTGGACATTAGGTATAGGCGTCTCCCAAGGTGCGTCGCTGAGCCCAGTCTTCGGCACTTCTTATCCAGTTGCTACTCGAAGGTCATGGCTCCATTTTGTAGGAGGGCGTTAAACGTGGTCTCCATTCGAGAGCTCGTCTACTGCGACATACAAGCCATGCAATGCTACAGCTTTCTGGATCTATAGCGAATCACCATACTTACTTAATCATCTATTATAGGCTGAAACCATTACTTAATTAAACCTGCATACTTAGGCACACATTGCACTTTAGTATAATGCGCCTGACTCATTAGTATTATCAACTATACTATAATTTGCTATTCGAAAAATTTCAGGCCCCGAAGTGTCCCTCAGCAAAAGAACGCTAAAGTTCAGAATTTGTAAAAACGAAAATGAACCAAGGAGGAAAGTGATTAACATGATAAATACCGCTTCTGTTGATACAATTTATCAATGGATGTTACCAAGTGGTGGACAGTCGTGTTTTCAAGTAAGTAAATCACAGCACAGTTCATTATGTAAGTAAAGTGCTTACTTACTTATCTAAGTACGTCCCAATCGAAGGGCTCGAGTGGTCGATCAATGCTAGTTCGCCCTGAATAAGAGTAAAAACCGAAACCGCAACGCACAAACGTGGTGAAATTTGAACCGCGGCATCGTGCACAGGAAGCAGCAGTCCAAGCCACTACACTACCGACGTTCTTGTATCTCTCATGGAATCTCTTGACACCTTCTTCTTCTTCTTGCGGTGCCTCTCCATTACTTTTGCGAACATTGCGCTCGCTAAAACTGTCACCTAACGTATACCTACAAGTGTGGCATGACCAGCGTGGCATGGACTCTATCGCAACCGTAACCCAACATTTCTGGCGGCTTTCCAAATTTTCTTAGGTACCACATAAGTTTTTCAGAAAGTTTTCCTACTGATTCTCATTTTAGATTACGACGGGAAATTGCGGTCTCATACGAGCATTCGAGTCTATCACCACAACAGTAATCTTCACTGGTACAGCACTTGGTGTTTATTCAGCAGAACTTGTCTGTTTGGTATTGCATCAGGTGAATTCTATATTTTTTATCACCTTAGACAGAGCTAGACTAGCAGCAGTTAATTCTTCTTCTGTCGTGTGGGTTTCGAGTCCAGTTTATAAACCCAGGGTACTTCTTGACAAGATATTTGGTCCGAGTATCTGGTATAGTATCTTCTCTATAAGTCAAAAAGGATTATGTATCTGCTAAATAAACTGTCGTACCGCAATCTTCTTTATCACTGTAAATATACACCTTTACTACCTAATTTACCATCGAACAATCCAGCTCCCTTGTTCTTACCTTTCTAATCATCAGTTCGGTTACAGGAACCTTTATTCCTCAATGTATTAGCATCAGTAACACTCCCAGGCAACCCTCTTTTCAACCTAAACAACCACATTTTCGAGAAGAGCTGGCTGGACAAATCCCGATCAGCACATTTTATGGAGAACAGCTTGAATATGTTGAGCTATATACCTCCAGCTTCCGTATTCGATAGGTATCTGGACTTCGGGGTTGGTTGTATCCATGATGTCACCAAGAATATATCTCAAACGCTGTGTATTACGAATCATCTCAGTGAAGATGGTTATATTCAATGGATTTCAGGTAAGTTGAAGATCGTTCCTTATTAAAACGGCTTCGTCGTCCGAAGCCTCAACTCGATAAAGCAAGAAATCCAATGTACAGAGAAACTAAACCTTGGGTGCAAGCGTGAATGGGTTTCGAAATTGATATGTGTTTTTGCCTTGTTTTTATACTTCTACCATTATATTTTCTTTGCTTATACTAACTGCGCCTACTTATGTGATTCCTGTGAATTGATTTCAGATCCAGAATGCATTTTCATAATAGATCCTGTTTCTGCAATAATACCCCCTAATGAATCCAAGTTATTCACTGTTAGATTCAGGTTAGTACTTCCATACGATAAAACTAAATAATAATCTGCATAACCATTACTTGAATAGATTTTTACAATTTACAGACCAAAGGTAGAAAACGAAGTGAACGGGTACATCCTAATCGGGGATTACCAGCATAAGACCTATGTGGATGACCTGATGAGGCTCAAACATAGCATTTTCCGCATCCCTTGTGTTGGTAACACGTGGCATCCTTGCACAGAGTGGACTACTGAGTGGCAGTGTCCTACTGAGGTTTCTACATTCTGTTTACTACGTAGCATTTATGCGTTGAGCTTTTTAATTTTACTGGTGTCAGATAGTTAACGCGCTGAATATAATGAAAGCAAGTCACCACACCAAACCATTGTAAGTCTGCTAGAGCCTCCAGCCAGACACATGCTTACCAACTTTTCTATCTTGCTTACCAATATGTTTGTTTATATTTTCTCAGATAGTTTTACCACCAACTGTACCAACTCGTACGACCTTTTCAAACTTCATGTTGTCGAACAAGCTAGAAACATCGATGTACTTCAAATTCGAATCACCGGAGGCAACGTAAGATTTTATTTTATGTTAAAAATGAAATTATGTAGTACGAGACTACGAGTAGGTATTTCGATTGATTAATGGACAGTCGGTTCACTGCATCCGTCATATGAGGTGAACGAACAGTAACCAACGAAGGAAGGGAATGGACACTCACAACTCACAACACGATTCTAAGCAACATTAACCAAAGTCCAGAAACATCTTGTGGAAAGCCTTTTAGTGGCATGACCTCTGTTAGTTAGCTCATGTATGAATTTCACTTGCAAAGTGTCAAACAAATTTACCGTCCATTCGTCAACCATTTTCCATTACAATTTCCAGGAACTTCGTAGTAATGCCTATGTGTGGAATAGTGCTGAGCCGTGGATGGCAGATTATTACAGTGGCGTTGGAACCAACATTTGCCGGTGATTACGTAGAAACTTGGGATTTGATCATCAACCAAATCCAAAAAGTAAGTCAACGAGTTATAAGAGGTGATGCCAGATTAGCAAAAGTAGGTAGAAGAACTGTATGCGTCGTCGGCTTCACAGGACAGGACGTCTTGCATTAAGATGGGTAAACGAAATAGTGAAGGCTGTCGGAAAACCCTGAACTAGGCTAGCATAGGCACAACAGAAGAGGCATATCTTGCGGTATTCTGTGCCTGCACTGCAATAACTACCTTAATACGGGCAAAAATGCCCCCTCAAAACCGTGCTCTGTGGAGAACCATGCCCAGTGGATGACTAACGGCTGATGATTATGATGATGTTTATGATGATTCTATGTTAGATACGTTTAAGTGATAATTTTTTTCTTGGCCAGACTCGCATTTGTCTCTGCGGTAGTGCAGAGACCAGTAATTTGGAGGTGATGTCTCACGGCTACAATCCTGACACGCATGCCATGTACGAGTTCCCCCCCACAATCACCGGTGCTATTAACTACTGCACAGCCTACTTCCATAATATTACAAGGATGGAAATACAGTGAGACATTCTTTTATGTATTGTTCTGGTCCAGGACATTTTTACGTTTTCGTTTCAAGCAACGCTCAGTGGGTCATCCGAACGTTCGAACTAGCGGAACAGTAACCTGAATGTAGAGAGGTTCTCAATGGAGAACAAACTGTGAACGCGATTGAAGCTCAACGCAGATGTGTTAAGTGTACGTTAATTGCAGATATCAGAAAATAAAAATAAAATGCACCAGAGTTAAACTCCGGGCACGTTCGTCAATGTAATACAACCACGCGATGTTTTTCGATTGCAGAATAAGAAACACCTTCACAAGAAAATTCAAATACTTATCTAAATATACCTACATGGATGATTTCCTTTACAGCATGAGAGTAATATCTAACGCAGAATGGCTGGGCGCTGACAATGGTGGCACAATCGTGTTTCCTCCGAAAGAGATCTGCAAGTATCACTGGTGGTTCTTCCCGAAAATCCCAAATACTGTCTACGAAACCACGGTGACTTGCTCCTTACTCTGTTTAGTTGATGGACAGTGAGTTTCTTTATCGTAATTATCTAGAAATATGATTATCTCTTTTCGTAATTATTTAAAAACTGTGTTTATTTTATAGTCCAGTTGGCGAACCAACAGAATTATTCGTTCATATCTTTGGATTCTCTGAGTTCCCGGATTTGAGGGTTAGTTTTTTCACGTTCTATTCTAAACATTGCGAAATACACTAGGACTTTCATCGCCCGTATTGCTTACGACCTTACTGGCTCATCAGTATTGTATTTTTACAGATTCTACCCAAGAAGAACAATCTTCACGACGTGCCGGTCGGTCATACAGCGCGTTGTTCAGTCACATTGTACAACTTCGGCTCTTGCTTCCATAGCTCCAAACTTTACTATTCCATTGATGGCATGGACGACGATTGGAGCGGAGACAAGTTTGAAATTAGCAATCCTGTTGTAAGATGATTTTAAATAAAATTTAGGAGACCATAATTAGAGACAGGCATACATTAGGCACTTTTGCTAGGGTAGATGACAAATTTATAGCATGCTAGTTAAAACAGTGAAGTCCTCCTAGACTAGTGATCCTTTCCGAGGCTTACAAGTGGATAAGGTCAAGTTGAACAATTCTACACGCCTATGCTAAATTATTAGCTTGCTATGTTCCGTCAGTATGTGGATTCCACATTGTGGAAATGCCAGTGCCTTTAAGGCTTCGACCCTGTTCTCTCGTCTCTGAAAGGTAGTGATATTCATTTTATTCCTGCCTTTTCATTGAAACAGAACAGTCTAAAGCCGAACAACCATTGCCAAGTGACTTTCAATTTGATACCAGACGGTGCTGGGCCAAGACAAATAGATATCAAGTACACAGTGCTCTTCAGAACGGAGTACGATGAGATTGAAGAGATCCAACCTGTTACGAAGACAATATGCTTTATCTGGTATGACGGAGTTTACCCTACATTCAAGGTAAGATACTTTCTTCAGGTTATCATAGATCTCCTGAAAGACATCTTAGTTGATTTCATGAATACATTTCCAGATTAAGAGGACAATATCAGTGTCAAGTCCAGTTATATTCACCAACCATTGCATGTGGAATATTACCAATGTCGAAGAGTAAGTTTTTGCAGTTGTATTTACTTCTTCTTGGGAATTATTGCTACAAATTCGGTTTTGTTGTCCCTCTGACACCAGGGTTTATCTGGTTGTTTGTCTCACTGATAACCCATACGAAGGAAGAACAAAGTAGGAATAGTCCAGTAGGGAGAGTCATCTTATCTGGCTGTTTGGATTTTTCGGACCTGTGTGACTCCCAAGGAAACTACAGGACCTTTTTGTTTGACTAGTAATAACCACCTGGATTAGCCTCCCATAGGATAGGAGTTAAGTATTAATTGTACAGGATGAAGCTAGCAAGAGCATTCATGGTCTTTTTTCCTCTTCCAGCCTCAACAGAGCTTTAGAAGAATGTCGGCCACACGAACCACTAAGGGTATCTTTATACGGTCCAGACCTCTGTTTAAGCTGTGGAATGGTGGTTGAAATAATCCTCGTGATGGCCAGTGTGTACGATGTGCCTGTGCCTTGGTGTCTGCGTAGGGAGAAGATTTGCGAGTGTGAGATGGTTGAAGTGCAACTGGGCATATCCACGTATGCAATGAAACACACGTGCATACACAGACCCTTGGTGGAGCTGTCGCCACTCAGTGGGACCGTTACGGTAAACAACATGTTTATAAATCTGTCAAACATGGTTTCTTGATACTATATTAATATTGAAGTTGATCTCTCAATTTCAACATGTTTTGAATCACACTTTTATTAATCCTCTATACCTTTTTCAGAAAGACAACCCCAATTTGCTAAACATGAAGCTGAAATACGAAATCGAAGGATTGAACACGTTATGTTTTGTTTTGACACTACCCAACTTCAGAAAAATTTACATATTTATAAACATTACCGCTCATACAAATATTAAGTGTGTTTTGGTGCCCTTGCATAGGCCTATAGACCAACCACCAGATTATTTAACAAAACTGGACTGCGGAAGAGTGCCGATCAACAATTTGGATGCAGTTATCAGGGCAAGTAGTAGGATACTGTAATAGTAGGTAGTTTATTAAGCTGCTACTTATACGTAAATACTTATAAGTATATCCTAAGAGTGTGGTTTGTGAAACGAGTGAAGCGTTATGTACAGTTTCATACACTATTTTATCTACTCTCATACATTAAGATTGAACTTACAAATTTTCCGAATGCGAAGTAGTCTCCTGCATTGCCATAAAGTCGTGATAGTTATTTCACGTATTTCAGTAATTTGACACAACTGCAGGTAATATTGGACGGAGTCTTCACATTTCACTTCAAATTTATTGCTTTCAGACATTATTTAAGCAAATAATTAATAATTCTCATGAAATTTCGTATGAACGCGAAATTTTATTGTTATTGCAGTCTTTTGCATCGCGCGCCAAGCCAAATGTCACATCACCCACCGCGCGCATGCGCTTTTTTTTTATGCGTTTTTGGCTTGGAGGTTTATTGGTATCAACTGTGTATTTTGTTCCTTATTTGCTTCCATGACTGTGCACATTTTACTTTTCATTGTAACTTTGTCAGAACAGGTGCAACGAAAAGTAAACTTTTTAATTTCATTTCAGCATTTTGTCTGTAAAGTATGTCAATACTTTGGTCAATACAAATTCGTTTTGACGTTTATAATTCGAACATTACTATATTATGATATGAGAGTACCTAGATAAAAATATTTTAATACTTAAGATTCTTAAGAACTTACAATGAGACGGGTTTTACGTTGTTCCCAAAATAAAAGTTTTATAAAATCAGTATTTTACAGATTGTTTGGCTCTACAATCCAACGGATGTCTTCACAACTTGGCGTCTGATACGCGGCAACACTATCACACCGGACTCTACAATACGTTGTCTACTGTACTTCGCAGAAGTGCCTCCTTTGGGGAAGTTAGCTATACCGTTTGCTTTCATGCCAACAGAGATGATTGACTATGAGGTAAGTGTTCGAGTCCCACGTCGGGCGCCAACACATTTTCATGTGAAAAAGTGTCAATCAGTGACTTTAAGATGCTATAGGAAAGAAGAGAAGCGATGGTAAAGTCTTGCGTTGGTGATACAATCAGCTCACATGAATTAAAACTAAAAGCTAACGTAAGCTGTTTATTTTGGCGCCCGACGTGGGATTCAGAAAAAGTTGACGAACACGCGCGTTTTGCTATGAGGAATGTTCATGTTTTGAGCTGAGTTCAGGTGCTTTTACGGTTTTTTTACATACAGGTGATATTCTCTTGCTCCTATGGATACGATATAATGAAACTTCATGTAGTCGGACAAGGTGGTCTACCGAACTGCTTAGAAACTCGCCTTGATATGCCCAGATACACGGAGAGGATTATACGAGGCGTGTATCGAAGAGAAAATGTAAGGAATATACAAATTATTAAGACAGGTGTATAAGCGAGTTACAAGACTGTGGTGTGCGAGACTCTTGGCTAGATGGGTTGACAAATAGTCAAAACAGTCACAGAGTTCTTGCCAATAGGAGCGACAAGGTCGGCGGGCAGATCACCCACGTCATGCCACGTCTGATATGTTCTGACAACATCGCCAAATTCACGGGAGCAAACTGCATGCGATTGAGCACACAGACAGAACAGGATAATATGCTATACCATGCACATAGATATGCAGCAGGTGAATGTGGACTGATGAAGATGTTACAATAATGTTTTCAGGTGCATCTCTCCACGGAGCATATAACTATTCCAATAATCCCAACGCATTCTTTGACGAGAGATATAATATCGATTGTCAATGATACTGACCACGTCATAAGATTTATTTGGCTGCCGTAAGTAACATTTTCCCACATTTTTCATTATTGCCTATTATATTGGAGGTCAAGACCTGAGGTTACCAGGCTTTTAAAAGGCATCAATCTGTCCAAGAATGTACATTTTGAGACTTAAAATTTCAAAAACTGTACATGTGGGAAGTGAACGTTTTAGGAAGTGGTCCTTATGAACCTAAAGGGAAATAATGTTCATTGCTGACGAAACAAACACGGCACCTCAACGGTTTACAAGAGGTTTTTCCTTTCGTTTAGCGTATCAGATACTTACTTACAACATTTCCGATAGATAATTTCATATTTGTTTTATTTTAGAGAGAGAATGGCTAATATAGTGAACATTGTGATGACTCCCTGTTGGGGTACGATTCCTGCCAAGTCCACAGAATGGATAACGATGACTGTCTACACTCTACAAGAGCCAGCTACTTTTACGTAAGAAAATACGATTCGAATGATTCCTACATGGATCAATGAAAATAATTCACAGCACAAGTGTCCATCAGCAGCAGAATATGAGATTTCAGTCTTTACATATCCAGTGGGTTGTGTCCAGTCGACGAACGGGATGAAATCTGGGGATCGAGGCTTTTAGACCGACACTTATTACATCCAAAACATTATTCAAATTAGAATTTTTTGCAGCACGACTGTTGCTTGTGAGATTCTGGACTTGACGGAGCGCAGGAGATATCAACAGAATGAACTCTTGCGAAGAAACAAGATAGAGAAGTGCAACCAAGAATTCATCATTACAGAGAAAGGCTTTTTCCATCCTGTTAGTTAGCATTATTTACACTCATGTTGTCAAAATATCATGTACTGAGATTACCATGAAAATTTCTATAAACTGACTCAATGAAAATTCAGACCCAAAACAGATATAAAAACTTAAATTGAAAGCTGTTTTACCCCTTGGTCTTACCGCAGAAGGATAATAAAATCCCAATCAGGATTTTATAATCATTATTCATCATTATTTTCAGAACATCAATGATTCCCCTCCATATGTCCTGGATCTGATAAAGCCTCAGCCCTCCTATATCGCGATGACAGTTTCTATATGTTCCAAAGGACAACGCGATGGCTATCCAAGACTGCTGATCAATAAGATGTGGGAACAGGTTGGCTTTATTTATATTAAGGTTGAAGAGAAAATATTGACAAGACTTTTTCATAAAAGGCGAAAAAAATAAACGGCATTCAACGTGTGAGACCACAGGTTTCATCGGTTCAATCGACTCGAAACCTATATGACAAGAACGTTTTAGAGAAGGAAATCACAAAAGCAGAAACAGTTGGTCAGGTCAGGATATGGATCCAAGTTGACCCTTCCAAAACAGCGCTCTAATCCGAGGTCAGAGCCCTAGTGGGTCCCCACAAATTTTAGCTCTCCACTACGCTTGGTTGGTTTTGAGAGCGGGCTACATGTTCCTTGGTTTTGAGTTACTTCCATAAAAATTTCAATCTTCTCAATCGTTTCTTCCAGGTTCCGGAATACGATTTGCTATCCTCCGAGACATCTGACTATCATGGCGGCAGTGAAAAAGTTTCCAGTGATAATAACATGACTATCTTGGACATTATTAGGATCATCGATGGAATACTGTGGTAAGTCTCTTAATCTTCTATTGGTAGGGATTGCTATAACCTGTCGATGTGTGAAATATTGAGACTAATGTCAATATTGCTTACCCTCCAATTCATGGGCTTAGGTTTGGGTCAATCCAATTAAGGTTCATTGATGCCCAGTTTTTCATAATGCGTAGTTCAAGGACTCTTGGTATTATGACTTTTAAATACAACTTTGCTATTCTGATCTGGATCGTAAAGTATTAGGTACATGAGTATCAGTCGTATCACTGTTACAATTCTGTTTTGTGTTGTTATTTATAGGAATGCTCTGCACAGCAAGATGTTTAAAAGTCAGATTCAGTACTATGCATCTGAAGAGATACCCACTTATCCCCAAATTGTCAAGAAGTTGGAGACTAATACGCGGGAGAAGTTAAGTAGAAGGTATAAATTAATTATATTAGCCATATATATTTATGTTTTTCGATTGGCTTCAACATTCATCTCTCGACCCCAAAAAACCTCATGTTTAGTTTTTCGTTTTCTGCCATATCATGAAGATTTGTGTTGGCAAAATCTGTAGGGCAAACGCTTTCAAATAATACATGCACAATTTGTTTCTATATGTTTTCTTTTGTCTTCGTCATTTTGAGTCAATGGGAAAACCTATACGATCGACTTCCAATAGTCGGCAACGGTAATGTCTGGAACCCTAACTAAGTATAACCCTTCACCGGATCATTTCGCGGATTTCATGGTCACCAGTGCCTACGCCTACGCACGAAATGAGTACGAATCCTCTCATTTTTTCAGAGTAACCTCCGGAATATGCGACGCGATAGTCAACAAGGCTGTTTTCCACGTCTTTGGATTGAACACTAAGCGTGATATAACCTTTTTAGAAGCGGAAGAAGAAGAAGAATAATATTAATTATTTTAGTTTATCTTTAGCCCAGAATAATTATTAATTTTAATATTAAAGAAACTTCTTTCTTAAATAAGTTGTTTTTATTTTAATCAGATTGAATCACATTTACCCTTAAAAATTAAGTATCATTGTATCACACTTCATCACATGGAATCAAAAATTCGCAGATATCACACTTACTTAGCTACATGGAATCGAAAAAAGGCACGACATACCTACAATTATAAAAAATAAAAAAACCTACCTAAAGTAGTAACAAAATCAGTTGATAATCTTCTGCAACCGTAGCTGCAGTTTCTTAGGTTTGGGCGAGGCGATGACCGTCACTGATACTCTGTCTCCGAGTTTGGGTGTTTGGTGTCCAGCCATCTGAGTTGAATGTATGAGGCCGTTGTCACCCACTCCGCAGTCGACGAAGCAACCGAACGGTACCACGTTTCGGACCACTCCTGTGAATAAGACAAGTTGAATAAGAATAAATGAATTAGAATAGATTTGACTTGGAAACTATGATGAAGTCGTCGTCTAGAACCTTGCGGACCCACCATACCACTCACACTACCCTTGGTGCTAGCGTGGGGCTAAAACCCTACCACCATAGTGTTGTGAAGTGACCCGTTCGATGTGACTGCACTGAGGCAGAATTTAGATAAAAACATGACTGGATAATCACGGAAGTGACTCTATTTAGGACAAGAATAGAGTGAAACAGAGATTGATTGCTTCAAAGTAGTGTGATGAGTCTGCAAGAGAAATCTAAACTTATTTAATAATTCACACTACCTAGCAGTTCTACTTAGTCTAGCTAGGCTAAGCCAGAGTTGACAAAGGTTTGCAGAGGTCCAGAGAGTCCTATTTCAGAACAAATCATCATTAATATGAACAAAATCATTTTAAAAACATGCCTATAAAATCGTATTTACCTTGCAAAGTCATTCCTTCCTTGATTTGTTCCGTAGCTTGTACACTAAGCGAGTACACTGGTCTACAAAAGGCGATAACATTGTCTTCATGAGCTTTCTGTTTGAAAGCGTTTATGATTAGTTCTAATGTACTGATGTCGGTATTTAATTCTTTGCTCATGGTTGAAAGGTCTATGGAAGTACTTTTTCTTTCCACTTGTTCTGGGAAGTCGGGTCTTGTCAATTCTTTGATGTTGACGTTGATTTTCTTGGCGAACCTGTAACGATGTTCATGTTTTTAAACCAAATCTTCCCAAAGACTAGCACTTTCACACTTTCACCTATGGTATTGTAGCGGTTCCTTACTTAGCGGTACGCAATGATCTTAGTCGTCCATTGGCAGACAGTTACTTACAATTTAGCGACACTATAGCTCTCCGGATGTATAATTGTGGAATCCAAGGGTTCTGAACCACCTAGAACCTTCAAGAACCCGGCACATTGCTGGTAAGTGATCTTGCCAATGCCAGCTACCTTCAGTATTTCAGCTCTGGTATTGAATCGGTTGTGCTCTTGACGGTAGGCTATTATTTTGGTGGCTCGGCCGTCGTTTAAGCCAGAAATGCGCCTGAAAAGGAACGTTGAAGAAATCATAATCACCTTGGATAATATTTGCTATAGTTAAGTATTTCCCCGCATAGGGATGAGACTGCTGCTGTATCTCAGTTAGTTAAGCAATAGAACAACGGTTTTCCATTCAATTCAAATTTCGCAGATTTACTTCTGCCCACATAGAATTTTCGATTTCTTATTTTTATCAAAAGGATTTTCTTTTTAATTTGTTAAATAAGAGTTGTCTTAAAATAATGAAAAAGTTATTCATTATACAACTTCTACTGACCTCAACATAGCCTGTGATGCTGTGTTAATATCAACCCCCACTAAACTGACGACCTTCTCAACGGCATTATCCAGCGCTGACTCCAACATCTTTGGAGGTATGTCGTGTTGGTACAAACCGACACCAAGATTCTTTGGATCCACCTAATAAAGTGCATAGTTACTTTATTAAATTCTTATAAAGGTACCATACAGCAAGAACCTCCAAACATTGGGTTTTTAAAACAAATAATTCATTCACTCTCGCTCAGATAAGTCGCGGGGCAGATAGCTATATTCAATGAGTTACCTTTATTAATTCTCCTAAAGGATCTAATACTCTTCTGGCAATAGACAGCGCCGATATTAGATTTGGATCCATATTAGGATGTTCCTGAAACCAGACATTAACCTGTTAGAATAGTTAGAACCAAGAAACGTATTGCTTTCCCGCTCACACAGCGGAATTTATCGCTGAGGTGAGAAAAGGACAACTCTAGAGGCAGAACCTTCAGAACGAGAGAAAATATTGATTAATAAGCACAATACTTACTTTCTGTGCTTCTTTGCTGATAGAATAAATAGAAGCTCCTTGCTCAGGCACGATGACTACTGGAATGTTCTGCGATATCTGGTGGTTCTTCAACCAGGTTTCCGTCTCGCGGCAGGCTGTGCCGTTACCAAGACCGATCAGTTCTACTCTGGAAAATTGTGCGGACTTACTTTTCAATATTAAAAAAACAGTGGTCAAAATATAAACATCATTTTTTTTTAACTTGGATTTCCAGCTTGACTTGGCCATGGGACAATTCAGCGCGGAGATTTTTTGCGACTTCAGCCGATATTTTACATTCCCGCTCGCGCAGTGCGATTTTTCTGTGAATTGCAATAACTAACTTGTGTTTTTCCAGTAGATCTTTGAATTGTTTGGCGGCAAAGTCATTTGGATTGTGTTTTCTGAAATCCGGGTGTATGGCGCACGCCTCAAGCTTTCCGCCATTTGTGTCTATTATTCCAACCTGTAATAAATATTATTAACATTCTTTTAAAGTTGTCTGCTAACTAAAACAATACGAACACTCCGTCGAAAATTGTTGTTTCTAAATAGGCATATATCGTGAAAATAGTGAAGTTTGAATCACTCAGGAATAAAGTGAAGTGTCCATAATTCCAAATTGTATGAACAGAACACTCTCTGTTAAGTTGCTAGATAAAGCAGTATGGGAAATATAGTAACAGAACGGCCACACATTCACAACATAACGAGTCACAGTTGTCTGGTTAATCACTGGCATAGTGCCTGATGGAAATTAATATCAGTAATTTCTTCTGACTGAGTGGGTTTACCTTACAACCAGCTCTAAACCCAGGATCAAGCCCAGCTATTCTTCTATTCTTTATCGGCTCTGTCAGCAAATATTTCTCCAAGTTGCTGATGAAGGTCTTCACGGCCTCCTTCTGTGCCGCCGTCGTGAGATCCGACCTGACTTGCCTGGACAGCCAGGGTTTGATGAGGCGGTTATACGCGTCGCCTAAGCCCTTGCAAACCCAGTAGTGGCCTTTCCATAGTGTTAGGCAGAATCTGTTGGCAAACATATTTACTATCATTTTTATAACCAAAGAAAGACGGCACAGAAGAGTAGAAAGAAAGAAAACAAATACGTATAGCAAATGGTCTTGTCAACTTGTCTTTATCAACTAATAGTTATCAACTTATTTATAAATCTTTTAATGTTTGTATACCTATATTCTTAAAAATAATCCAACTGTAAAGAACTATGCAATGTAAGAAACATGACAGGCTTTGAACACTCTGTGTTAACTGGGCATGCATCTTACCTCTCAAGCCTATGATAAAACCAATCTGGTACATTAACTTTCACTGACAGAATTTTCTCATCTTCTCCTCTATTCAAAGCTAATGTCTGATGTGGTTTTACAAATTGAATAGGACACTTCCAGTCGAAGTATATTTTGTAGGTTTCTGGATCAGATCTAGAGTCAGGCTTTTTGTTGCTGTTGTCATCTTTCTTATCCTTTGTTGAGCTCTTTGTTCTGCTGCTTTGAAGTGAGAATCTGGTTTCTTCCTTTCTGTAATGGTGAGTAAGTTCAAGTAAAATAAAACTATGTGTTAAACCAGAACATATGAACACAAACAAAAATCTATATGTAACTTTAGTCAAGCATGCTTCAACATTGTGTGATCTGATCATTGCATCATCATTCATCAGTCATCCATCATTTCCTATGAGATGGCAGACAAATGTTTTGCCTATTAATTATTATAAAACGTATCAGTTTTTGATACCTCTGTGATAAACAGAAATATGATACTTACAAAGTCCTCATCTGCTCTAAAACCTTGGTGTCTTTATAAATAATATCAGCCACCAAATGGGTAATATGCCCATCAACTTTATCCACACTGGCTAGTTCTTCGTCATCAGTGCATAAGGTCTTCAGGTCTATATATTCACCATTTAGTGCCCTAATGGCGTGGGGTTCTAGGCCTAGGTTCCGAGCTCTCTCTGCTAGTGAGAGTGAATGAGATTTGAGTGGTGCATACTGTAAAAAAATTGAATTTAATTAATTAAATTATTACATTTGTTACTTACAGGGTTCATTGTTGTTGCAAGACAAGTTAGAAATCTTCCACTTTTGAAATAGCATTTCATTGCTCGGGCAAATGAATGAGGAATTATTACCACAGTTGTGAAGCATGCAACTGCATTGAATTATCAAGGTAACAATAAATATCATCGCTGTAATAATCCCATTCAATATAACAATCTAATTGAGGTACCATAGTCCAGACCCTATTTAACCTAGGAAATTCTTCATCTTTTTGGGACTAGTTCTATATTTTACAGTCATAAAAAGTAATTTGACTAGTTCAAATTTCTGTAGATAAGTAATTTATACATGATTCTTACTACTAGCTCCACTTCAGACAAGTTTCTGGCTTCACACAGACTTTTCTGAACTGCCGGAGTCAGCTTCTTGGATTTTTTTAGTGTTTCAATAACTGTTGTCACTTTCTTTTTCAGTTGAATAACATTTTGGTAACTCTCAAATAGTTCTTGCAATCTAAAACATACAAAATATTTACAATAGTAATTGCAATGGGTAGTTTTAACAAACAATGATATAAAGCCCTGTCTCCTGCTGTTGAAACATCTGAAACATGTTTGAGAAACCCTGCCCTTCTCTGCCCCGCGGGGGTATGTTTGTCAAAGCAGGAGACACGGCTTTGCAGTCTTCTGTACTCTAGAAATTTTCTTTAGAGGGACTAGCTTTCTGAATTTCACCCGCTTTAAATGAGTTTTCCAATGCAAATGAAGGTTTTCCTGCTGTGAAAAGTAATCTATATGTATACTAACTTTCATCCCGATAAGTCCAGTCATTGAAATAACAAAGTTACAAACATTAAAATATTCAAACATCCAAACTTTCGCATTTATAATATTAGTATGATTACTTTACTTTAAGTTTATTCTAGGAACTATAGGCCCCATTTCTATCAAACTAAGCCACAGTACACAAGATGAATGCATTTGTAAACATACCTATCAGGCATCAAGTTATCAACAGCAGTTTTTCTGTATCTTGCTATAAATGGGAGAGTACATCCTTCAGTCAGCAAAGAGACAAAGCTCTGTGCCAAAAGCAGGGGTATCTTCTCCACATGAGACAACATTTCTGCCTCATCCCACATGCTTATATCATTTTGATGTACTTTAGAAGGGCCTGGGCCATCTGGAATGTCAATACTATCCATTTCATCGCTATTTTCTGATTTCTCTGCCTTTACTTTTGTTTTTCTAGCAACCAGCTTTTTCTTGGAAGGTCTTAGGCCATCTGGAATGTCTATACTATCAAGTTCATCACTATTTTCTGATTTCTCTACCTTAACTTTAGTTTTTCTAGCAGCCGGCTTTTTCGTAACACCTGTCGTTTTAACAGGTTTCTCTTTAGTGGTTTTAGTAGCGGCTTTTTTAGGAGTCTTAGCCTCTATCTCCATCAGTTCATCAAAAGCTGCGTCTGATTCATCTTCAGCTTTACGTTTCCTGGTGGTTCTCCTAGCAGGTTTCTCCATTGTTTTGTGGAATCGGTAAAAGATTTCTCAGTACAAGCACAGCTCGTAGAAAATCAAATAAACACACACAAAACCCGAAAAACCGCCACAACAGAAACTAAAAATAACCAATCAGCTGATGATTTGTCAAGTTGACGCAAGTGTTTTTGTGGCAAATAAAAACAACTATAAGTTTACACCACCACGTATACCTTACAGACATGACCGGATTTCTTTGTATCATCAAACTACTGTAGCTAATGGAACTATATTTGTGTTGCCAGCATGTCCTTAAAATGTAGATTTTAGGTTTGTTTTGTTTGGGTTAGACCGTTAGAGGCATTGAGTTTTTTTTTTCACATTTTGTTAGTATATTACAGTATATTACTCCATTATATTACTAAAATCCTCCCCTTAACACAGAAGTCAACTCTGAAATCCTTTACTATTTCCCACGCAGCAATAATGTCGGCTTCTGTTCTATAGACACTTAATGCACCCCTTTATATTTGATTTTTAGAATAAAGTAAAAGCAAGCAGAAAAATTAATTGAAAACATTTACAATAAAACCAGTAGAGTACTACTAGCTACTACTACACGTCTGAATCAAATGCCATAAAAATCATCCGTAGGTATTTAATAAAAATATCTGGCAGCACAGGCCACCACACTTTTGGTTTAATTTTCTTGGTTTGGTTGTTTGTACCACGTGCGTACGTCTCGAATTTATTATTTATTTAGTTTTATTTTGTCTAAATGATATCGCATTCAGCTGAGGAAACTATTGTGCGAAAGTTAACACAAAATTTCTACACGGGATCGCTAAACTTTTTTCTTGAGGTTAGTATATTATAGGTAGGTACAGTATGTTTTTGTTTTGTGGATTAAATCATTTTTCGCATGAGATAACATAATAATCTAGTATTTCTTTACTGGTTATATAAATTGAACGAGTACATAACAAAAATTGTTTTAGCCTCAGGAAGTTGAAGCATTTAGTTGGAACGAGCAGCAAATATTTCTTAATGCAACTATTTATAATGATAAAGTGGTAAAGTACCCTGTAAGCGCCGAATTTTCAAGGCTTTTCTTTAAGAAAATTATTGATTACTTAGAATCTAAACAAGAAGTACACGATGATTTTTACACATTTCTCTGTTCGGTGCTAAAACATAACACACATCAAGACTTTTGCTACAGACATTATGTTATTGACAACGATTTGGAAAACTTAATAACGATAAAGGAAACTAAAAACATGGTTGTTAACGGCACTACTGGGATGCGAACTTGGCAGGTAAATTAGTTTAAAGTTTGTAAGTATAAACTTATCTAGATTACAAGTAAACGCAACGTTGTTCAATTCAAGTCCACGGTCATTTGCTGAATGTGTCGAATCGAACGCATGATTGTATATCACTGCTCGATCCAGTCAATCAGATGAATGCTTAGTATTCTGTTCATCTAATTTTGGCTTTAATGGGTACTAAAATAAAATTAATTCAAAAGCAATGTTATTTTTCAGGCTGCTCTTATGTTAGCTGACTATGTCATTTCTAAAAAAGATTTGTTCCAAGCAAAAACCATTTTGGAACTTGGTTCAGGAGTTGGGTTTACTGGAATTGCTATATCCAAATACTGCGATGTTAAATCGATAATGCTCTCTGATTGCCATAATGATGTACTAAAAACAATATGCGAAAATGTTCAAATAAATTTTCCATTACTGAAATTTATAGAAAATGAAGATGTGACCATGTTTAGGGGAAATAACAAAAGTATAGGTAAGAGTAAGACTATAAACTATAAGAATTTATTTAATGTTTGTCGCGTTATGTTTCTGCATATGAAATAAATATTTATTGTTAATTATTATTAGGTGCCTTGCCTGCCTACTGTTGTTCATGCTTTATATATAATTATTCTTTATTTTCAGACCTCATCATGCTAGACTGGAATAATATCGAAGATCTACCAAATAATGTTATACCAGACGTGCTAATAGGTGCTGATATAATTTATGATCCCACAATATTAAAACCACTTTGTAATGTTATCAAACATTTTTGCAATAAAAATAAATCTCTGGAGGTTTTCATTGCAAATGTTATTAGGAATGAAGACACATACAAACAATTCTTAGAGCAATTAGGCAAGTTCATTTTTTTTCCTATTAAATTTTACTAGTCATCGAATGAAAAGCATCGTTATCAACGTTAAATCATTTATTTTTGAATGTCTGATTTTACAATAGAAAATTAATGATTTCAGATCGGGAGGGTTTGTCTTCTGAAAAGGTACCTCAGACAAAATGTGTTCTCATCGAGTGGGATTGCAGTATTCCGAGATGTTTATTGAGGATAGAATTAAAAAAATAATCAAATGAAAATCTTTTATTGTTATGTTTACCTTCTGTTTCTATAGATCAACAACAATAACTTCTCACCTGTTAGTGTGAAATGATCTCGAACTTCTAGCGCTCAACGTCTAGTACTTAACGTCGAGCACGTAACAAAAATAATTAAACAATTTGAAAATGGACAACCTGTACTGTAGTGCGTTCACGCATGCACCTAGGGGAAACCGTTAGAGCGACTTTTAATCTGACAGCTCGCGTAAACCCCCGTTCATGCACGCACTTGCACCTGTCAGGATGAAATTTCCCCTGACAGGCGCTTCAAAACGGGGCTTTATCAACTGTCAAAGTGAAAAGTTCCCCTAACCTTGCGCTAACCGTGCGCCCGTGAACGTACCCCTGTACATAAAAAAGAAAAAAAGAACAATTCGTAGTCGTGGTGGTGTAGTCACATGGCAGATGCGCTTATTTTGTTAAGAAATTGCGCAGCCGTAGCCAATTGCTATTTTCTTACCTTGTCTAACCTATACGAATCTAAATTATAATATTTTGCTTCTCGCTTTTCAGATAGTACTAAAGGTGTTTTTAGAAAACGAAACGTCAAAATGTCAAATCGCTATCAGCTGATTGTTGTACATATTTGAGCTGCATTTATCTTGAATTTTAGTGCAGTTTGTTATTGTTAAATTGCTTAATTCGTTTCCATAAACAAATTTTTATTCATTTACTACAAAAGTATTGCATGTTTTATTCATAATCGCGTGAAATAGGAGTATTATTGGATTCTAACCTATACGTATGATTCGGCTCTTGTGCAATCACGATGGCTGGTGAAAATAAGTCTCAGGCAGAAAATAGCAAGACTACAGACGATAAAAAGCCTGAACAGAGCTCTTCTAGGAGTCAGCAGCCTAAGGAAGAAGCTTGGGGCTACGATTTGTACCCCGAAAGACGAGGGACTTTCCAGCCGAAAATCAGCAATATTTTGGTCGGAAAAGAGGGTAAAGAAGGTCTACAGAAGATAAAGTGTGAGAAAAATGTCTTCGAGTGTATTAAAACTAGTAAGTTTATTATTTTATATGTTTTTCTTTTTATAATGTTAGACACTCTCCTTAACTTGTCTATTGATTCCAGGTCCGATTGTGAAGGTTATGATGGCTGCACTCAAGAGCTCTGGTTGGTTAGTTTTATTCTTTTTACCTATTCAAAGTTCTCGAAAACTTTTCTAAGTAGAGCTCCGGGTACCTATTGTAAAACAAGCTGAACAGAACAATGGGATTGAAAGTTAGGATTCGAGAAATTTACAGAAAAAAAAGAGCAAAAATGATCTTTAGTATCCTTGATATAGATAAAAGAAAACCCCTAAACCTAAAAGATAAGGCAATACAAATCATGGTTTTGTAAAAGGAAATATGACAATAAGTAGCTAACAATAGCACTAGATACAGCCTGTATAATATATAAGGTTTATTTCTTTTTTCAGTCCTATTGATATCAGAAGGCACATTTCATGTGAAGTGTGTGATTATTCCGTGAGCGGAGGTTATGATCCAGAGCTGAATCAGGTTTGTTTAAAGTCCTGTTAGCTTTTCAAATTCAAGGCCCAGTTTCAACTTAATGATAATTTATTTTCCTGTGGGAATTATGTATATTTTTCTCCTGGCGAAAAGTATGTTACTCCTGGTTAGAATACTTTTCTGATGTTCTAGTTGTTGAGTTTATCTGTAACATAACATAAAACGCACCAAAACATACAACATATTTTCAATATTTTTATCAAATTCTATACCTAAACCATCTTTTTTACAGATTGTAGTCTGTCAAAATGTATCAACACGCAAGGGCATGGTGCAAGGAGTGTTAGCCCATGAAATGATCCACATGTTTGACTACTGCCGAAACGAACTTGATTTCAAGAACATGGAGCATTTAGCTTGTACGGAGATCAGGGCTGCCAACTTGACACATTGCTCGTTTACTAGTGCCTGGTCTCAGGGTGACGCCTCCTGGACTAAGATCAAGCAGGCTCATCAGGTACAAACAAACTCAGTTTTTATATTTCTCATACTTTTTTTTATTAAAAAACTGTGTGATATTGCAGCGCCACCCGCCATTCAGATATCAGGTCCGCATGTCCGTGTTACTTACTTCATATCCATTGAGGTACAAATTAAATTTTTATGTACGAAAATAGTACAAAAACAGCTCTAAATAATAGACTGCATATATATAGACATTACATGAGTATCCACCCGCGGTTCTGTTGCATACTACAGATAGATTTGTAATTACTGTGATGATACACAGTTCACCTTGGAGAGCTCCTCAACAGGATTTTACATTATCTACAAAAAGTTAAAATGGCTGGTGAATCCTGTCTGTTTTTATATCTCCAACCCAAGAATCCAGGAATCGAACCTGGATTGGCCAGCTACCCATTGCTTTCAGATTTTTAACCATTCCTTTTCTTTCTCAGGATTGCGTGAAAACCAAAGCCCTGTACTCCGTGATGGCCGTCCGGCAGATCAGCAAAGCGGAAGCCGTGGATATCATCGAGAAGGTCTTCCCCAAGTGTTACGGAGACCTGGAGCCCATCGGCAGGCGGATACGAAGGAACTCAGACGATATGGTGAGGGCGTTCAAAGAAGCCTCGTATTACGGGTATGAGTAGGTTGGGTGTAGAATGGTCATCACAGGAGTATGTGATCCGTACAGAAAGGAAGCTTAGTATCGCGCTGAGGTTGCTCTCTACTATACAAGGTCATTTTAAGCATATATCAAGTTCAAACTGAACAGTTATTTTTCGTAACTTTTTCTTGTAATATGAAAACAAAATTGGACCTGACCTGACAAACTCAATGAATCGACCAGCCTTAGTTATTTTTCTTATTTCGAGCAAGTGTTACTGAGAAATGTTGTTCAGCTGTTAGATAATAGGAACTCACCCTATAAATATTTGAACTTGTTTTAAAATTGCCTTGTAGAATGCGCCAGGATACACACGCCGTTGCAGTAGTACATATTACTGTCAGCGCGATAGTATCAAGCTTAATATCTGTACTATCATTTAACTCTTAATATTTTAAGAGCTTTGAAAATCGAAATTAAGAATGTTAAAAATGTTAACAATATTACTTACTACAGTTGTTATTTTTTTCATGTTGATTGTTGAATTGTAACAAAGTTATTAAACGATTTTTAAGGCACTTACTTACAAGTAGTGTAGTTGTAAATAAAATTAATATTTAAAGATAACAATAAAACAAATCTAGAATGATTTAAAATAGTGTCTTTTATTTTAATGTATTTCATTATTTATAATGTTGCATTTATTATTAATATTTTATTATTGCCTAATAATAATAAGTCAAGAACTTGTATTCATAATACTGTCCTGTCCTATGAAAGTTCTTAAAAAAAAGGCGAGAGATGTATTTAAAATGAGTAAGACTGAAAAGGCACAATTTTATTCATATGTTTAGAGATATTAGGGCGTAGCAATTTTTTTTTGACCTAGTGTTTCTTGAAGGTCGTTAAGTCGTCACTATAAGTATTTAAAGTAATTTATCTATTAGTTCATACCTACTGAAACAAGCGTATTTTTTTTAGTAAAAATAATACTTAAATCGGTACCAGTCATGGTAAATAACAATGACAAGAAACTTTTAAAAATATCCCTGCACTCATTTTACATAATTAATATTTTCTGCTTTTAGAAAATCCGATGGATAAACAAAGTTTTTAAAAGTATTTTGTGCAATGAAATAATACATACTTATTTTGTGCTGTTTTAAATTCCGTATTTGAATTTCTATAAAACAGGTAGGCAAGTAGGTACATAAATATTATATCTTATTTCTAATAAAATAAGTAAATAAACTTTATGACTAGATGACAGAGGACGAAATTTCACTATATTTTATCAAATTTGTAGGATGATATTTATAGGATTATTTGTTTTGCTATTCTGTGTTCTTTCTCAAATGTCGCAGAGGAGCTCAGTGTTACCTATAGATGATATAAGGGTGAGAAAATGCAAAATACTCGAACTTATTTTCTTTTATCAATATTACCCACAAATAGAGCCATTTTAGCTCTGTTTTTAGTATAATAGACATAGTGTAGCTGCGCAACACAGGACCTTTAATTAAGAAATTTTAAAAAGTCATTATTTTATTGATTTGCTACGTTATAGACCGCGGCGTAGCAACATAATCTTTCGATCCAAGTGTCACTTTGAGAAAAATATCACTCATTAAATAAAAATCCCTGATATCTCGTACTAGAAATTAATCTTATGATTTCTTCCACCATCAGAATTTTATCACTCGCAGAACTTACCAAGGCAATTTTTTTAATGGGCAGAATTAACACATGAAGATGTCTTTATTTTATAAATTATTCGATTAATATAAATAACTATTTACAAAACTTAAAATAAAATGAGCACTACTATTTTTTAATATAAATAATTTACTTAAAACTAATTAAACATATTAACAATATTTCTTAAATACAAGCGATAGTTATCTATTTGAGGACGTGTTTATTATAAAGGGTCATTCTTACTTGTTAGTGTAAAATATTTCAGGAATTATGGAGTTCGACTGAATTATGTTTTCGGGCTGTCACGTTTTAATCCATTTTTATAGGTACTCTGTAAAATTTTGAATGGTAGCTGTGACAGATGTAATTCCTATAAGTAGATTTCAGATAAATTTTCTTTTGTTTTCCTTCTGAATGGCATCTGTCGCCGCTGCCATCCTAAATTTTACAGAGTATAATTACCATGTTCTTATTTTTATGTTCTGAGTTACCATCTTACTTGGGCATGTCGAAATTGCACTTGCGATTGCTTATATTAATTCCCAAAAGGACTAAGTCTAGTCAGACGAAACGAAGCTAGTAAATATCAACAAACATGACTCCTGGCCAAAATTTAGTCGAAATAATAGTGAAATACTTCGAGAAGTTATGTTTTATTCCTTAAACATATTTATATTTAGCCAAACTACAATCATTCATGAATTATTTTACACTTAAAATATTGGACGTTTTGTGATTTTCTTATATAAAAGGTAGGCAAGGCAACAATACGGTGATATGATAACTTTATTCAAAGTTTTTTATACGAGCAAAGGCACCTGAATTTCAGATAAGGCATCTAAAAAGCTCTTAAGTAAAATATTTTGTACTTAATTTATTATCATGGTCCCCATATTGCTCGCTTAATTTTAAATTGTTGTACTTATTTACAAAAATATACCTGAAATCTGAGCAAACTAAATTATTTCCGATTTAAAAAGCATCATATTAGAGTATTATAAATCTGTGTACTATAATTATAAACTACGCACGAGTTTTGAACGCATTAAAGTGGTATAAAATTGTTCCGCCTACCTATAAAAACAACACTAAAATTTCACCCGATTTCATGAACTCATACTTATTTAATAAAAACCAAAACGCATCCGATAATGGGTTCACACTTGATATTTTAATAATCGACTAGCAATTCATCTAATATGTACATTATTCTTTTAAAAGTCATAAAGTCTGAAATCACATTTCTGCACCGAGTTTTTTATCACTAGAGAGTCACGGCACGTCACGGCTCACTCGATTTCGTCGTTGCACGATACGCTTCAGTTAGATACGTCACCCAGTATATAACGGTGAATAGGAAGAAACATATTGGGAAGAGCATGAGGGCGAATCTATCGAGGGCCCCATGCTGGGCGCCACAGAACATGACGCCGCGGTCCGCCATGTTGCTCACTCGCGCCATAAAACTGGCGTTGGGTGGCATCGGGTCCAGGATCGGTGAATCCTACACAGAAATACATTTGTTATTATTCGAATACTATTTAGTTTTTACAAGCAATCGTTTCAGAGAACTACAAACCAATTTCTAAACTGACAATAAAAGCAATTAATTTAGTGGCTATTCGTTTCGACTTGTATTTGTTGTTTTTTTTTTTGAGTTGTAGCTCTCTGGAACGTTTTAGGTTTTCGTTTGTATGTACAGTATTTTATATTATGTATAATTTTCTAGCCATTCACAATTTAGCTAGACTATGTTTACCACACGACAATGGTTACATGCGCTTGAAGCTGTGCGGGCCTATAACAATTTTGCGAAACGCTACTTCTAGACCAATCTACATTCTTAAAAATATTGATCAAGTTTTATAAAACATCCAGATACTTCTGACAAATTTCAAAATACGCCGGTCATACACACCCATCTAGCTACCTTTCGGATAATCTTTTTTTCTAATTACGTACGTGTTTCTACTAACCAGTTGTGTTGAGCTTTGGCCACACAGTGCAGTGACTGTTTTAATCTTATTTTTACCTTACTAACAGATCTTGTTTCACATCCAACCTTATTTTGTCTCCAATTCCTTTTTGACGACGGGGGTGACTAAAAATTGGCCCGATTTTAAAATTTTGTTGTCTAAATCTAGAGGGGTTAGATAATCATGCATGGTATAAATGTAAGTGATAGGCGGTTTAGCTAGGAAACGTGCGGGTTAGGGTTGTAGATATTTACCCTTTGAATAGTCATCTGCGAGAGTTGTTGCTTGAGGGCCTCGTCGTCAGAACCGATAGGCTGCGCGAGGTTCGGCGAGCTCAGCCTCTGTGTATTTACAACAGATCAATCGACTCTTGTGTTAACAACAGAGTTATCGATACCCTAGAATTCCCTCGAAAAACATTTCAAGTCTTCTCTGAAGTAGGACAAACGCCAGATGGTCTGACGCTCTATATTTACTGTTGCAAATACTTAGTGGCAAATCTCAGCGTGCAGTGAGAGAATTTTGAAGTGCTTCGAGTCTACCTACAATATAAGAAATTTGAAGATCTATCTACAAAATGTAAACTCAAATGCTAACCTGTGAATGGTTGATATGTAACTGTGGAGCGGCCAGCTGGGCACAGGACGCGGCTCTGCGTAAGTCCTGCCGTCGCTGGCTCCAGCTCTTGTCATAGCGGATACCGAACAGTACCACAAAGTACTCCATCAGAGCCAGGAACACAAATATGGTGCAGGAGATCAGCCACACCTCGATGCATTTTAGCTCTAGTGCGTCTGGAGAGTTTGTACTGTAAAGCAACGAAAAATATCATGGTCCTAAATTCAATTTGAGAAATCAATAACAATCACTGATCACGGAAAATGGAAAAGGAGAAGTTTTTTGGAAGTTTATTTAAGACTGTGATCGAAGATTTTGGAAGCGTACCTGACAGTATCAAACATGGTGACAAGTGACAGGAGTGTGGTGACTAAGAGCACCATTCTGCCCGGAACAATCTCTGGGATGACGCAGAAACTGCCCCAGGATATGATCACAAACAGAGAGGAAGGAAGGTAGCTCTCTAGGAGGTACCCTCGCAGCTCTCTGGACAATGTGATTTGGAGACGAGCTGCTGAATGGTCACCTGGAATTTTTGATTGATTAGCATTCTTTGATAAAGCAGATTTTTTTCTGCAGGTACATTGGCAGTGTTAATTTTGTCAATTCTTTCAGTGATTTACGGTCACTTGTGTAAAATATATCAAAGATGTATAAAAGTAGCAGATTATCGAAACTTTTTAGTCCTAAGGAAGGGATCTTTGTTAACTTGCCAATGTATCTACAATACAACTCTACCTTTGTGATATAAAGTGTAATTTCCAAACCCACATACTTTGCGTGAACATTAGTTTGTAGGACTCCTATTTTGCTACCTACTGTGAGTATCACATCAACTGATACTACTGTCGATAAGTGATAGAAAATAAAATTTAATACGAATACCATTTACTAGTCTAACATACACAATACAAAACACGTAATGGTAAAGATATGGTTAGTGAAATACGTAAAACGAATATACTTAGTAGATACATATAAATAGATATGACTAATACTAACTGTACGAAGGGAACCAAGCTACGAGATGTAGAGTACATGAATAAATATATGAACAAGCACAATAAATACGGTTACCTACCTCTACTACATTCTTTACATAATCACATTGTACATAACAAATTACAAACATGAAAACTTGCTCGGCAAGGATGACAAAACCATTAATAGAAATGAAACTAATGATAAAATTAACATTGAAAATGAAGAGGAACAAACTCAAGAAACCTTTGAATCTGTTGACAAAGAGAATGATGCAGATAAAGAAATATCTACTGTCATTACAATATCATCCGTGCCGAACAGTGGCCACATGCCAGCAACATCGCGAGCGTTAGACTGAAGGGGTACCTACGCGTTAGTCGACAGGGCGCAACCGTAAGCAAAGCAATAAATATACATTTACCTTCACCAAAATTGCGAATATGATTACTTTTGTCCGTTACGAAGGTGACCACGTATTTGGGCAGCCGGAACATGCTCTTCTGCTCCATGCCGAGGCCAGTCCAGGATGCGACGTCCCGCCACTCGAAGCGCACGTCTTGGGTTGTGTATTTATCTGCGATTTCAAAATGTTCATGCTCATTATATTGACGACCTGTTTAGCGTAGGTAGTGTAGAATATAGAAAATTATGGTTACCGCGTGGAAGATTCAAAAGAGTTAAAAGAATTCTACCTGTCTGTAACTCATCATGTTATAAAACATGAAAATATAGAAGCTAAAGGTTTCACCTGGGTGGGATTTAAATCCACGATCTTCGGCGTACCGTGTACCGGTGTATCATGTTATGTTTATTATATTGATGATTGATGTAATTTCTTCCTAAGTAAAGAAAATAATGAAATGAATATGGGATGATAATTCTGCCAAATTTTATCTTGGGCATAATATTTTCATAATCTTCAAAATGGCAAAAAGAAATTTGAGTTGGTTGGAACACAATATCTTCGCTATTGCCTAGCTCACAGCTGTGACCTATCTAATATTTCGCAAATGAACAGAAGTCATAAACTACCGCGAAATGAGGGCGGTAATGTTTGGCTCGGCGGTTTCGCTTTGATTTAGGAGTTCAATATTTGTCTCGTCTGGCTCTGAATAGCTGGTAATAGTAGTAATGGTGCTATCCAACGCCAGTTTAGTGGTTTATTTCGGGAACCACTTATTTGTTAATGTAATCGAATGTAATACAAGATGTTTGCTTGCTTTGTTAGGAGCTCTAAGAGATTGGAGTTCGGAGTTATCAATTTGATTATGGATTCAAATGTACAGATATTACCTACACGTGAACCAACAAAACGCTCTAAATAGAGTTCGGCCCATGGAAAAAGATATTTTGAATAAGAGAGATTTTCCTGAAGGGGAAATTCTAAGATAGGTAATACCTAAATATAATTGTAAACGAAGGGAATGAAAACTATCTTGGCGATTAGCATTAGTGAAAAAAAAAAGTGTGTTGATGAAGTATCACAAAGTAATCCGGTATCACTTACAACTACTGAAGTCTATCGCACAGTTCTGCACATCCAGTGGGTACAGCACGAAGTCCATCTGGCACTTGATTGTGATTGTCGCTCTGAAAATAGATGAAAACAATACATGGTTATTTCTTCTCTTCGATTACGAGTGCCTCATAGACAAACCATGGCTTATAGTGAGTCATAATTACATACATAGAGATAAGCAACGCATGATTTTGTTATATTTAACAATTTCTTAATGCGATTTGCTGCTGAACCCGCGACCCGTGCAAGTCATTGCTGAAATCAATCAAATAACCATGCCAGCATTCAAAACTTGCAAAACACTTTTACAAAATCTGTACGAGAAAGAACAATAAGTTGTATAAAGTATGTGTACCAAACATGGTGTTGGTGGTGGAATGCTTCTTATATTTACTAACATTGACTTTCAGCATCATCAAAATATTCGCAAAAGCAGGTGAAAACATTTTCAACAAACCTACCCAATATTGACCGACACAGTGCCGTTGCTATAAAGCCTCAAGGACGCCATCTCCTGGAGCACGGAGAGTATCCTCATGGTCTGCAGCTGCCAGATGTACAGGTCTGGCGTCCACAGCAATTGCCGAAACTCCCAGGGCAGGTCTATGAAGTTCACGCCTTCTGGCACGTGCAACCGCGTCTCTTGCCATGACACTTGCAGGAAAACGTCTAATGTTATCTCCTTGGACAAGAAAACAGCCTGGTTATTCAGTGGCCTACTAAGGTCTTAACATATTCGGACAGTTGTTGCCAAAAGTCATCATCGCATTGTGTACCTTATAGAAAAATACCTATCTGGTGCTATCTGAATTTCGTAGAGAGTAAGGGCTTTAGTATGACGTTGTGTAGTGTGACGTTAAAGACCTATTAACTAAATAATAATAGCTTTCCGAATGCAGATAAATTCGCAGAGCACTACATATAACTGAAAACTTTAAACTATTTCCCAACTATTTTGTGCAGACACGTGCTCCCCTGCTGAGACTGCTGAGAGACCTTAACCCTTGGTATTCAAGTTGAACTTTCTCTATTTGAATTTATTATTGACATGTTTGAATGAATTTTAAACTTACTGTAAATACTCGTAAGTGAAAGGAAATTTCGTATTGAAAATAATTTAAATCTTTAGTTGCCAATCTCTCTCACGGTGTAGATGTATATGATTATGAAGTTGTGTAAGTAAGAATGAAAATTTGTGCGGTAAATAAGTAGATTTATAGGAACAGTACCTACAGTACAGAATCTTAAACCTAGTGGCAAGTATTTTGAAACATCTTTCATTTCATGCTTCAAACAAATTGATTCAACTCAAAACATACACATTTGTGTACCGAATCTTTCATGTGAAATGGCAATAAGCAGGTCATGTTTGCTTGCTCGTATATTTACCTCTCTGTTTTCATCTACCCCGGAGACCCTGTTGACGTTCACTCCGATGTATACGGTTGTGTTTTTGCCTGAAATTTTAAAATTTTAATTATTAATAATGTAATATAAGACGTTCATCACGAAGATAACAAATAAATGTTAATAACTCCGCGAAGAAATTGCATTCGTTTCAAAGCGGAGGTTCTTTCACTCATGAAAAAACATACTTGGATTGAAATATGGTAAAAGAAATGATTTCCTATTTATTGGATAGAATTACCCCATGAATCACCCACTTCGGCTTTTAATAAGGAAAAAGAAGAATTTCAATATTTTCGTGTCGTTATTAAAAACAGCATTTGGTTAAGCTTTTGTTCTCTGCATATTTTGCGATATCTATCTAACTTGGCTACTTATTAGTCATGCACTTTTTTTTAAAATAACTCATCTAAGCCATTCAGTTTTTGAGGCATTAGGCAATTAGGCGGTTTAAAAACTCTGACACCAGGGTTCATCTGGTCGATGGACTCGAACCCACACAACGGAATGATAAGATTTTCATGCTCATAAGAAAATCGAATTGGCCTTTAACTTAAAAAAACACTAAAATTACTGGATACTAATGATGTAGTAGTATGCAAATGGTTGCTAAAAGATGGTGGAACGTCGCATTAGAAGCGGTTATGGTTTACATTTTGCAGTCGGGGACAGGGGAGATATCGCCACGATGAACCAACCGCAATCCGCAGTGAACTCTACCAACTTTAACTTCTTTTGGAACTTGGGTTATTAATACTTCTTGAATCCGGAAGTGTACGGTAGTTAAAAGTACAGTATAGTGACTACATTTTTACTTTTTTTATATTTTGTTCTCCCGTTTGTCTAACATGTTAGGTGTTTGATCCATAACTTGTTTACGACTCTTGAAAACTGAAGTTTCCCAACGTTTGTCAACCATTAAAATGGTTGCAAACATTTGGCTGTTACAAACAATCAGTTAAAAAAAAAAACGACTAAAACAGTATTTCTTAAAATATTAATTGAATCTTCCTAAAAATCCTTCCCTGTAAAATGTTTCAAAAGTACCTACATAAAGATCAGCCGCAATTTATGACGCATAAGTAGGTACGTAATTAGTAGAATAAGGAATTAGTTATATGGCTTCATCACTCTTTTCGGTCTTGTCGTTAGTAAAAATCTAATATGTTAATAGCACTCTTTCACCTTGGACTAAATCCTAAATCGCCTAGTTAATTTTCCTCCCTACTTAAACCTATCGCCTACCAGAGCTATGAAATATTTTCAAAAATATATCAAACGAATGATGCAGATAACAATAACCTGACCTTTAGAATGAAGTGTAACTGTATATTTATGTAAATGTCTGAGTGAATGGAAAGGCTTGACGAATGATCGAAGTGAACGGTAGGTGGCGCCGGTACCGATCTATAATCCGGTTCAAATCAGAGTCTCTGAACTGAACCACATATCTCTGAACTTTGTTGCATTAGTCGTTTATACTCAGACTAGGAACTAGTCTTTTGCGTTGTTTAGTTTCATATGACATTCAATAAGTATTCCATGGAATCTATTTTGAAGAATAAATTATTAATTATTTCCAGAATCTGAAATGTTTCTGTTAAGTATTTACATAATTTATTATTTGTGTATCTTTATTAGCTCTATCTTTTATGAACATGAGGTGCATCTCTGTTATGGTCACACACTATCACACAGGTATTTTTTAACAAAAAAATATATATTTAGAAAAATATACACGAGGTGTCATTTTACTAGTTACAATAAATTAATGTGGTAGTATCAAGAACACTTCAAGTTGAATACTCGTAATATGCCATTAATCCCTTCAATACAATAAGAACTGGCCAAAGTCTTATATGTCAAGTTTCTCATGATGTTGACTGTACATAATAACACCTTACCAACATATCAATGAAGAGTCAAGACAGTTATTACATGCTTTTCATAAGACTGATATTGTGTAAACATGGGTCAAAACTGGCAATTGGAAATCATGGTAATCATCATCAAACGACCTGTGAATTACATTGTAAGTCAGTTATAAGTAGATTATCAAGTGTCCAAAGAATTGTAATAAACTAGTTTGTTGTAATACTTAGTAGAGGAGGACAAAATCAACGGAATTCTTAAATCATTTAATTTTGTGTAAACATGGCTCAACATGTTAATCATCATGAAACGACCTGTGAATTACATTGTAAGTCAGTTATAAGTGGATAATAATAGTGTCCAAAGACTTGTAATAAACTAGTTTGTTGTAATACGATACGTAGTAGAGTAGGACAAAATTAACGGAATTCATAAATCATACGTTTTTTTGCTGGCGAAACTTAGCATTAGACGAAATAAAAATAAAACGTTTATACTCAAGCACTGTCTTGTGAGAAAGAAGTTTGGCAGACAACTGCTAGGAACAAAACCTTGACAAAGATTCTACATGAAAAAGAACTGATTAAGTGGCTGAAATAAGCTACTATACTATGCCTATTTATAATTTACGCATTTTATCTCGATTTGGTTGAAAACTTTCGAAGCGCGGTGGCCGAAATACTTCTGAATTAGTATTTATTTCGGTTGATACAAATTTTATAGTCTGACGTACTCGGAGCAGCGGCAAATACTTAGTCTATATTTTGAGGTGGTTTGTTGGAGCGATGATAGTCGGTTTTTGCGATGTTTTGCTAACTCACATCCGGGGCTAAGTGGATGGCTGTCTGTTCAAGCTAAATTGAACGTTCGCTACTAAAATATAGAGTTTTATGGACACTACTTTTTATTAATAGTCTAGTATTTATAGTTGATGGTGGTGGGATATAATTAGAATAGCGTGATTAAAAATTAATAAATCACTTACATTAAATAGTTGATAGATTTTATCTACGGAGGGTAAAATAAAATAAAAAACAGTCTTTTGCAAGAACAAATCTACAGTTTTTTTACTTAGACTTTCATATATGTACAACATATTGTATTCCTCCATTGTACAACTGAATTTTTAGAAGTCGTTAGTCACGTCATTCTATTCTGCACATAACAAAAAAAAAATACATTTTAGTTTAAAGTTGTTCCGTAAGATGTTATCGTATAATCAACACCATAACTTGGCTGTGCTAGCTAGAATATTTCCTTATTTTACAACCATTGTGGTATTCGCTATTTCCTAATACTTTTGTAGTTTTACCCATGTTTTACCCTAAATGGCCATGGCCCTCATAACTTCGAAAAAACAAAGTAAAACCATTTCGCGTTTATAAGGTCATGTCAGGGTCGACTTGGTAAGCTCGAGAAATCTGACATCCAGTCCAGACTGTTCGCCTGCTAGTAAAATAGTTTATTATGAATCCAGGATCCAACGTTTGTTAACCACAAAAATCTGAAGATTATAATATTAGGTACCTTCGCTCAGGCTTTATTGCCCATGGAAATAGTAAAACCCTGTTGAATGCATGAGCCTAAAAGATACTATTTATTACTCTGTGGCCTAAAGAAGGATGCTTCCATGCTGGACTGGGAGTGAAAGAAAAACATAGAATGTGCCAGCTGCATCTCCTCCCGGGCATGCTGTAAAAAACAGCTAAGGGATTCGAGGGTTTCAGTATTGTAATTTAGGCGATGGGCTGACAACCTGTCACTATAGCAATATACAGACAGATCTATCTGGAATAACCCTCAAAACTTGTCAGACGTGGCGGAACGTCTTTAGTTTAGGTCGTTTACGCTCTGCCTACCCCATTAGGGATAAAGGCGTGATTATATGTATGTATGTATGTAAAGAAGGTCTTCTTGATGTTTTTTTAAATTTGCGGTCGGTTAGCTCTAGTCTCTAGTCTTGAACAGGGTGAATCAAGAGAGAGTCGACGATGATGGAGCGAGATCAGATCAACCAGGTTTATCTTGTTGTGTTACGATAAAAAAAGTATAAAAAAGAGAATACTCACTGGGTGGAATGTTTCTACTGTAGTTTGTTGGAATCTGGTAGGTGTGCTGGTCCATGTACAGGATCTGGCTGGAAAGAAGTTGCATTCAATAAGACACTTTCAAAATGATTATGTAGAAAAATAAAGTATTGAAAGAAAAATTTAAATGTAATATACTATCTACTATAATTAACAAGTTTCACATATTTCATCCATTGCTGAAATCTTCATATGAAAAAAAAGGGTGCATGTACTTATGTACGCGCGTGAGAAGTTATACTTCTTTGACATTTTTTTTTCATAATACGTTACTGCATGGTACAATTTGCTTTTTCATTGGTATTACTAGCGTTTCATTCACCTTTCCTATATTGTGTTGAATAGAGTAAAGATAGTACATTATATTTGCAGCAGATAAACAGGCAATTCTCGTATAATACCTTAATGGCTTTAATCTCCAGTAATTGTTCGCACCCAGTGTTTGCTTGAGTTATTAGAGTGCTAGTTTATTAATCACTTACTAGGGATTAATTGTTATTTATAGATTTATGCTTAGACGCGGAAAATTAAAATGTAGACTGTAAGGCCCGTATTTATAAACAGCACTCAAGACTGAAAACTTTTTGAAACAGCTTTCCTCCTCTTGAGGTCAAAAACTCTTGCTACGCGCTCTCGTAGACCATTGTAGACATTTGCTACGTCGTAGCAATAGGGACCATCTGTTATTCATTCTTGTAGAATTTAAATTGGGGTAGGTTATGCGGCGCAAATGCAATAAATTTTGACTAAAATTGTATCCTGTCATCTTGTATCATGAGAGAAAGGGACGGAAATAATTTTAGTTCAGATTTAGTTAAGTTATGTTCTAACCGAATTAATTGATTTTTTTCCCGAAAAATGCACGGAAATAGGTTATAGTAAGTATTCGCAAAGTTTTTAATTTGCTAATAGCTATGCTAATAGTAAAAAAACAGAAAGGCACTGAAAAAGTACTAATCTCCTATTGAATGTCGTATGTTACTGACGGACGAATATGTATTATTGAAGGATTTCTACAACAATGTACTATTGTTGACTTCAAACTAATAATACAACAAATTAATAAAAGGAAGTGAGTCCTAAAACATTTCATAAGTTCCTCAGTTCGTTACATCTGGTTGCCACATTTAATTTTTATACTTAATAATACTTACTTGCTGTAATAATTTTAGCATAAAACAGTTTAAAATAGAAGGCTATTTTCATACTGTTTACGCAATGGATTTGTGCTTGTTTACATAATGACCGCAAACAATGTAAATTATGTTGCCGAAGTTGCGATATATGCAATGTGATGTGAGTTATCATTTCTTACTGGGCAGACGTGGCGGAGCGACCTTTTTTTAGGTTGCTGACGCTCTGCCTACCCCACCATAGGGATAAAGTCGTGATGATTTTAAGTAATGTTTCTGGTGATGTGCATTTTTTTTTGGTGACAAAATAGCATAGGCAGTAAAAGCTGCATCCGTGTGTACTTGTTATTAAATAGTATGTCAAAAAGAATTATGATATGACTTACTTTGTTATTTAAATCATGTAACTTATACTAAGCCTTAAGTAATGCATTTTTCCTTCTCTGCATATGTAAATATTGTAAGCTAAGATCAAAAACTAGTTTCAACTTATACACAGCTACAGTAAGCTTGAACAAAATCTATTATCTTCTATTTTACTAGGTATGTATGTTTACATGCTTGTCACAATTTTAAGACAGACTAGTTTCCTGGTAAGAAGCACGACACAGTCATACTAGGCAAATGTCTTCTAAAACTATTTTTCAATGGCTATTTATACAATGCACGGTGTGCTATACCGACCGAGAATGGAGAACTGACAACCTGTCACTGCAGCAATACAGCGTTCTTCTAAAAAAATTGTCAGCCGTGACAAAAACAAAGTTAGAATAGGATAGCATAATTGGTAGTTATAGGGTCGTCAGGTCATAATATATCTCACAATAAGCGATTTTTTAGGGAGTAAAAAAAATTGCTGACTAACCTTTAGGGTGTGACCTAACCTACCTATGAAACTGAACAACGTTCCCCAAGGAACATAGGTCGAAATATAAAACAAAATTAGCCCTCCCACCCAACACAAAAAAATGTCGGCGGCGCGAGTTATTTTCTATGGGAAGGTAATTTTTTTTAAATATTTCGCCCCATGTTCCTTAGAAAAAACTGTTCAGTTTCATGGGTAGGTTTACACTCTAAAGTTTGGTCAGATTTTTTGTTTCTACTTTGGGATGTGGGCGTGATTTTTTGTAGCTAGATAAAATTATCGAGGTCTGACCTGCAATGGGTTGCATCGTTGGTAATAATTGTTTGCTCTCAACTATTGCATGTAGTGTGTATGTAATGCAATTACGTAGGGCCCCTTCGTAACCTCGAATGGATAAGACGATAAACTATAGAAGGCTTCGGTTTATTTATAGGATTACCTTTAATGTAAGTCTGGCTTTGCGCCCTGTGGTATTGCATACAGCTAAAGAATTTTCATATAAGTGCATGTAAAAATAATAATATACATCCTATAAAATAAATAAAATAAAATAGGATTTATTTGCAACTTATGGTTTACATACAAACATGTTTGCCTGACCCCTAAACTAGGTTTTCCTGTGCTATGGGAGGCCAGTCTTTCATCCATTGTTTATCATTAACGACAGCTAATCTAATTAAGATCAATCATCGGGGCACACAAACAGGAACCCTATCCTTTTCAATCTTTTACTTATTTCTACCATTTCTATCATCATACCATATCATACCAATTTTCTACCATCTCTACGCACTTCCTAATTTGATTTAAGCACAAGGTTTAATTATGTTGACGTCCTTTTAGAAGCATTAGTTTTTATTATAAAAGATTAGTTTGTGTAGGTTTCCTAATCATACATAATCCTAGATGACTGAACATAGGGTCAACTTATTAGGAGCAATGAAAGTATAAGGAGAAATAAAATGTATCAGATTTTCGTCTATTTTTGTGAATAGTATAAAGACCAGTTAACATTGTTGTGCAATATTGTATGTACAAGCACGTCATAGTATATTTATAGATTGAAAATGAGACACATCAATCATAGTATAGGTATAATACTAAACTAATTCATGGCGCTTACTATTCTAGTAAACTGTAATGTCTCTCATTATTCTCTAATTAAACGGCTCCGTTATAAAACTTATAATTTAACGTGAAATCAACCTTGTGTTTAATAACACTACTATTATAACTATAGTTTAGAGAAGTTTGCATGTCACCGCCTCAACCCCACCCAAGGTTTAACTCGAAACGAAGGAAAGGAAATCGCGTGGTACAATACAAATCGTCTGAAAATTGAAATTGACTGTTTTATCTGGTTCCAAAACATTATAACTTGGGGCTTTTCAAAGTGCGAGTGAATAAAAAAGCAAGCTTTTGTCTGCTGAGATAATTCAATGACGTACGATATAAAAAAAATGATGTTGTAATCTTTTTATTTTTGGCAGTAGTAACTAAAGTGTCTACGTTATATTGTAGGGGTCCACTCTCGGAAAAGTCGTTAATTTTGCATTTGAATGATTCTGAGAGAAAGATTCCTATATTAGGTTGAAGGATTCGCAATTAACTGTTTGTCTTTTATATCACTTTATTAGAGTGTAGTTTTCATGATTAATTACCATTAATATAAAGCAATAAAGCTAATTTAACTATATATTTTACAAAAGAAGTTTTACTAAATTACGTAAATAGGTATGTTTAAGACGCCGGTCTAATTGGCTTTTATCTAAGAAAATAACCATTTGATATTTATTATCTAGACAGACACTTAATAAAAAAACATTGTTACTGTTATATTACAGCAGGTATTTTTCTCTGTAATTAATAGAGTACTGTTAAATATGCCATTGAAGAAAATGATAAGGAAATCACTGACCTACATCTAATAAACACGCGAAAGAAAAAAAAGCTAGGTATTACTAAGTAATACTGGTATTAACAGTATTATGTACAACTTGTTACTTAGATTACAATCTTAGTAATTTCTCTGTACATTTAAATAACATTAGCTTGTATGATTTCTATATGTTGTTAGTTTCATCGTAAAGTTTCCTTACTAATTTTATCATATCACGTAAGTACTGTGGGCTGATATAGATAGATGGATAGATAGACGTAAGTACTTATAAGAAGTAACATTTAAACAAATTTTTCAAGCGCCTGTCTTAACTGCAACAATTTTTTTTGGCATGGGTTTACCCTTGACTCTAGTCAAGATCAGAGAATCACTGACTGTATTCATAGTAGTGTATTAATACTGTCAGTGATCTTTTGGTTTCTAGGACAGCTCACTCGACTCTGATTCGATTCTGTACTCTTGCTCAAACTCTAAGGCTCGTATTTATAAATCGATCTCAAGAGTGACAGTGAGTTTGAGTTCATATCAGTACAAAATCACCTGTCAAATCCGCACTCAGTATTGCTCTCAATCTTGAGATCGCTTTATAAATACGAGCCTATAATCAAGAGAAAATACATTACAAAAATATCGCTACACTAGTTAGTTCCGTTGTACGAGTAACATTGTTTGCGTGAGATCCAGTTGATGTAATCTATTTACATAAATATCTTTTATTGCTGTGCCCAACTTACATTGAACTGGTTTTATTTAAATTAGAGATAGGTTAAGTAGTATTCCATAGAGGTAGGTTTCCAGCTGTGTAACCTGATTTACTTTGATATTTCAAGTATACCAATTAATTAGGTATATTGTGTAAGTGCACGTTCATAAATAATTTATTTTTTGTATATGGGTCATGTCATTATATTTTCATCTCAATAAGGTATAATTATGTGCTCACGCTCCGATTTTCAAAAAAAAAATATGGTGCTTTGTTCTCATTCAAAGATACATTTCATGGGCAATTGTTCTAAAGTAAATTATTTTTTCGTCGAGTTTTGACGCCATAGTTATAGACTCTGACGAAGAAAAACTATAACACCTATTATTATTATGTTCAATACTTGTTTTATCGTTTTTTTCAAGAAATTTAATGCAGTTCGCTTATATTTTTTTTTGAAGAATAATTTAATTCATAGATATAATTATAGTATAGGTACCTACATCTAGGCGAGGCATTTATATGGTGTCAACATGTTGAATTAAATAAGGCTTTTATTTATGAAGCGATCTCAAGACTGAGAGCGTTATTAGTAAGTATGGATTTGACTCGCTGATAGGTACTGAAATGACATTTCCGATACGAACTCAGGCTCGTTTTTAGTCTCAAGAGCTGATTATAAATACGGGTCTTAGTAGTCTAGTGCTCTGTGTATTACTGGTTATTCATCACCAGTCACTAATTCCTTTAAAAACATATAAATTTGAAGTCTGATTTATTTGACGGCCTCTATCACAAACACCATACCCTTTTAGTTGGACATCGGCCAAATCATCTGGTTTTTCTCATTATACTAAGTATAGTAGGCTTGGTGTCTAGTCTGATACATCTCCGGAGATTCAATCAAGACGTGAGTTTGGACTCTATATTTATGTTGTAGAAATGCAGAATGCAGATATACGTATTATTCGGACGACATCCGACGTCGGCTGCAACATTTATGATGGGAACAGTTAAAAAGTAAGGACTCCCTGCCCTATTCTATGGCCTTTCAGATGAATATCGAAGAACATTAAACGCATCGGTTCGTCGTATTCTGACCACTGTTTCGTCTTCGTTTGAAGAGTGTTTGCGCAACACACAAGTGCACTATCTAGTCCTTCAATCTCTTATTCTGATGGGACAGACTGATTGACACGACCAGAGAGAAATCAGGCACAGGACCGAAAATTTATAATGGCCAACGGACAGCATGGATCGTCTTACTTTTTGGAAAATCAGGTTTATGGATGGCCGCTTTCCATGTCAGGTGAAATGACAGCAAATTCTGACTCAATTATTATAATATATTTATTAATAATAAAAAAATAAATATCTATCTATTATTTATTATTTAAATACTTATAAACTTTTATATATTAATAATTATAATATATCTATTAGTTTTGAAGCTGACGAACAAAAGAGCGTCTCTAGCGTGATTTAATTCTGGTGTTGGTATTATTTTGATTTATGAAGGGTTAAAGAACTAGCATTCTATGTTTTATTATGCAGAAATAAATGCATAATACATGCATAGCGTGCTCAAGCCTTCCTGTAGAAGAAAGTGAATTGCGTTTTTTGTGTATGTTCGTTGAAATTATGTTAATGCCTTTTTAATGTTCATTTTAGGGTTATGGACCAGAGTGTTATAAACTTATATGAAATACAAATTCAAATGCATAAATTAATTCGAAGTAAAAACTTTGAATCACGGTTTTATCGGAGGGAAAACTAAAATATCTTGTATATGAAGAAAAAAACTGACAGAATGAAACCAAAGTTTATAATATGTTAAGCAAAAAAGTTTAAAAATTATTAATGAAATAATCAGCTCATCAAAATATCAGTATGTACATAAATGAGCTATAAATTATAATTCAGTTAATCATCACATCATTTCATCATAACCATAAAATTTGTGAAGGTATATTTTGGCACAGGAAGCGTAGTATTGTCAAACTATGCGTGTTATTTCCGGTTAAATGCTAAGACGAAACTGAAATAACTGTTATCTGCTATTTAATACGAGGTTGATACCTAGTCAAAATAATTATGTTTGTTATTTTGGTTTTCAGAACAATTTTGAGAAAATGGCCGGGTCTCTTGTACTTAATTAAAGTATTTAGGTACTTTTTGCTCTGTTAATCATACATTTGTTGCAAAAATATATGATTTGAGCCTATTTGCGAAGTTTTTGCTATTATTTCATGTAAGGTACCTACATAACCAAAATATTGTTAAAAACTCGCCACGAAGAGACAACTTTGTAATTTTTATTAAATAAAAAGATCAGCTGTGATCGCCAGTAGGTATGTACCTACTTAACTGTTACGGGAACAATAAAAAGAATGACAGGAAAATTCAAGTTCATACATTTCTTATAATAGTTGGTGAAACAAAAATAAAATCTACGTCACAGAATCCGGTTGAAACTAGTTCAATGCCCTTTGTATATTAATAAATTTCTGTTTTTAAAACATTTGTTTCCAGCGTTAGCCGCGAAAATTGTGGCTTGTTAGTTTATAGGTAAATATTGTACCAAAATGCTCTTTGTTTTGCAAAACATTTTTCTTAAATCTCTTTTCTATTCCTTACATTTGACAAATTTTGAGAATAATTTTGAAAAGGAACGTGCAGTCGTATATTGCTATACTATACTTGCTATAGCGACAGGTTATCAGTCCTTCGCCTACACATAAATTGCAGTAGGTACACCAAAATTCCGGTTCTCTCGATTTTCAGTTTGATTTCAAAAGCTGTAGATTCTAAGGGGTGCAAAATATCTGAACGTAATACAATTCTAACATTTGTATGTCTTTAAACTCTAGACAAATCCCAGACGCGCCAATTTCTCACTACTAACAACAATACAATGCACATCTGTTCGTCTGTATGTAAGCTTATTACTACAATAATCTTCTAGACAAATCGTTTATTTTCTCTGTCTGGTGGTAGAACATTCAGCCAAGTACACTAATGTAGAGATGTCATTCAGCCATTGGCGTGATATGAATATTTGTAAACGATTTATCATGAGACGGAAGGTGTACTTATAGTCCAAAAGGCATTTGATTTTGTATGTTAACTTATTGAATTTGAATCATGATGTAAGTAAGAGAATCATGATGCAAAAAAAAACTTCATTTAGTAATATTGTGGTGTAAAAGGAAGGCCAAGGCTAACACTATAGATCGTATAATGTAACTTATTAACACCACTATAACAGCAATAGAAAAATAGGCTTCATGCTAAGCTATTCACAAACTATAATCCTTAGACGGAAGTATTATTTTAACATACTTGGTTAATGCTGTTAAAACGTACGCAAACACCTCTTTCATAATGATATTAATTTATACTTTCACTTTCACTTGTTTGAGACTTATTCCCTTGTTAGGACACCAAACCTAGCTTGTTTTTATAAAAACAAAAGACGGTTTTTTGCTTCACAACACATTTCACAAAATAACAAAGAAGTAAGCTAATTATATGAAACTGAAAATAGGAAATCCGAGAAGCAATAAAAGCTTTTATGAAATAACATTTCGCGAATGCGAAAGCTCTCGCAACATTGTTATAAAGGCGCTAATGACCCACTGACAACAATAGTCGGAGGCGACCAGAATAGCCCCCAGTTTATCAGCCTCGTGCGTCAGAGGAGAATATAGCTGCGCTGTGACAGCTCAAATAAACCCTTGTTCTGAATACCTAGCGTTGCAGTGCGTACGCGCACGATATAGGGCTGCCTCGAGCTTTCGCGAGGGTTATTTGTTATGAGAACGAAATATTAGTCAAACAAACTTTTATCGTTTGACCGGAAGCTAAGATTTTAATAGGATAGTAGTCTTGATCGCCATCTTTCGACAACTTAATCAATGAAATACATTGCTCTACTATCACAGTCAACTTCAACGAAGTATCCGGAAGTAGACGGAACGATCGGTTTATGATATTGTCCTTAACTCTTTCGGTTTCGATAACTTTTGCTCGTTTTGATGAAACACCAATGAATTTAACCGATGGAAAGAATCAATTTTGCATTCTACACTAATATTATTAAGAGGAAAGATTTGTATTTTTGTGTGTTTGTTTGTAACGAATAAACTCAAAAACTACTAGACCGATTTCAAAATTCATTCACCATTAAAAAGCTACGTTCACCCTGAGTAACATAGGCTACTTTTTACCACGGGAAATTACATCATTCCCACGGGAAAACTTTTTTAGCAGCGGGTGACACCGCTGACAGAAAGCTAGTGTTAAATGAAGACGCGCGAAATTTGATCTGATGATGAATTTGTAAGTCAGACTATTCAACTAATTTCAAATATTTATGCAGTAGTTATGTTTGCCGAGATAAGATATCTTGCGATTAGTTACACTAATACCGTTTAATTATTACCCTTTAGTTGCTATACTTTGTTTTAATTTAAGTAATAATATACTTACTTATGTGATAATACTACGTACTTATGTGAAGATTATCTTAATTTGATTTCGTATTAAATTTGTTTAGTTTTGTTTAGTGCTTTTCCGGCCAAAAATAACAAACGGCCGTTCGCCTTTCAAACGCAGAAAGATTACGCGGAAGATTAACTCGGCAGAGATTAAACCCTGTCAATTAAAAGTGAAATTCATGTCAGGGCTTCCCAATCGCAGCTGAATTCAGTTCAGGTCGATTTATTGGGAGTGCACGGTGCAGTGTTTATGTCAACACGCGTGTTGCCAAGTCTCCGCCCGTGGGATCGTCCGTGAACGCGCTGCCAGAGTGCCAGATCCAACGCACCGTCTGCGTCGACGCCGGTTAAAAATATCATTGCATTTTTGTACCATCTTCAAATTATAATCCAAGGTGTATGATTGCACGTCAATCAAGACCGTGATGCAGCAAATCCGTAACAGCCGTCCCGTCTGTTTGCGCCGTGACGTCAAATTATATGATCGACTTTAATGGCTACTTAAAGTTTTAACGATGTATTATAACAATAAATGAAGGCTAAAATAAATGGCGTTTA